>SRMA01027317.1:360257-377631 GCA_007224835.1 Danionella cerebrum
GAAACACCATCAGAAAGAATAAACACAATGCTGATTTTATATTTGCATGAAATGGATACAAACTTTGTTATCGATCATGCGCAGCATACACAGCATGAACTGCGTGAAGCGTGTTGTTATTTTTTACGGTGGATTTATTTGCTTGCGAAGTGATGAGACGTACACAGAACTAGGGTTGCAAAGGGGTGGAAAATTTCCAGAAAGTTTCCATGGGAACTTTGTCATTTAATATAGACTAATAATAAGTCCAATTCAAAATTAAAACTGAACAGATTTTCACCATAATAGATTCATTAATAAGTGTTCTCAGCTGCTTCTGAACAATTCATAACCTGTAACTTCAGTAACCATGTGTGTACACAAACATTTTGAAAAATTTTCTTATGTTGACCTCATCATTTAAGCCTGCATTAAATGTAAACAATTGTATTAAAAATCAAAATAATGTTTTTGTCTTTTAGTATATCAAAAATATCTAATGTAATGCAAAACTGAACATTCATTACTTTAGTTTTCAGTGATTCTTATGATTTAATTTTAATTTATCAACGTTTGGTGGGATCTGTGTTCATTAATGAACAAACACTATAAAAGAAAAGGATGTATTTAAAACATAAATGTTTTTAAATATTCATAATTAACCACAGTCTGTTTCATCAATTAACATCCTGATTTAAAGTCAGCAGATTTTACTGACCGCTGATGTGCTTTGCATTACAGAACTACTTTAGAATTTATAGTAAAACTAATAATTTTTTTATACACACACACACGCACGCACACACACACATATATTGTAAAGTATAAATGTGTGCTTTGTGCTTTTGAAGCATTTGAACCTTCTGCCACATGGGAAAGGTTGTGAATGAACATGCCAAAAAGCTTGAATTTAAACAGTTTAGTTCTCTTTTATTTTCTTAGTGTACTAATACAATTACTAGTAGTGTACTAATACTACTAGTGTATATTTACCTAATTAAATGTATAAGGTATCTAGAAATGTGGCTTCAGTATTTAGCTCCTGTTATTTTCAGGTAATGGCATTTTTATTCCCCCTGAAGTGGCAAAGGTGGATCATGTTTGCAGGATTTGATTTTCTTAGTCTCTATGTGATTTCTTTTTTACTAAATGTTTTCTCCTGTGAATATACAATCCTGGCCACCGCATGGGTACAGTACAAGTATATTTTATATAGAAGATTATTTTAAATGACTTCACCAATGGATTTTATTACATGTGCAGAGTTTGAAGAAGTTCTCATCTCTTGCATTTCTTCTCCAGTTTGTAACATAAGTAAAAAAAAACTTCCACACAAATAACATAAAGAAAAGAATTCATGAGGTCACGCTTGCAGATGCACTCGCTCTATATGAAAATCGATCACTCATAGCAAAACCTCCCCAGATCTGATTTATAGCTGATCACCCGCTGCATCCCTATAGTTTCAACCCAAATTGATGTGTTTTTTTTCAATTACTGTTAAATACCCTGCTATTTGCCAACATTCAATTTAGTAAACTCACAGTTTATTCCCATTAATTCCCATGGAAAGTTTCCAGGTTTGCAACCCTACACAGAACTCTTCGATTTTCCTTTTTGACCTTTATTTATGTCCCTTTCCAGCCGGGATGACACACAGAACTATATCCCGCTCTATTTCTACTTGCTGCCATTATGTTACAGGGAATGCTGCTTACAGTTTAGCCAGCGAGTTATTAGTAGAAACTTCCACAATAAAGTGTTGTATATTTTGACTGCAGCACTCATTAAATCTCATTACAACTATTGTGTGCCCATTCAAACCCCGGTTAAATGGGTGCAGTCTTCTGTGTGGAGAAGGTTTGGCCGTAATAAAAGAATATAATCTAAGATGGCACCATGAAATGTCTCGACGAGAAAATGAACACCGGAAAAGGCTCAGTGAAACAGAAAATATTGCTTTATTCATTTTATGTATCAGCCTAGCTAACACTGAACATGTTTTTATTTAAAACCAACGTTTAATGTACTTCCAAATCACTCTGATACTCTTTCAGTACTTAGAGATATTACTCACCACTTTACTTTCCCAATTCCAATTTAATTGAAAGAGTTAGGGTTGATAAAGAGCTTAATGATGCGTCAATTTGAACGAAAACCCCCATAATTGAAATCAAATTAGCAGGTAGCTATGGCACTGTAAAGGGCTGCAGCACCAGTAGAACCTGCTCTCCTCCTCCTGGTACAAATAGATAGAGTTTATGATCTTCCCCAAGTTTATTCACAAAGCTTTTTGTGAAAGGGGTGACTTCACCATTATTAGTACGAGCATCTGCAGCTCTGCTCAGGATCACCTTGCAGACAAAAAGGACTTAAGTAAATGTTTAAAACACGAGTGAGTAAACAAGAGACTCCATTAGCCTCCCAGTGATTGGCAGGGACACTGTGACCTCTTGATTTGGTGCCGGCACATGCATCCACTCTGGCCTACGATAGCAGCTCCAGGGCATCACAATGCATTATGGGATGGTTATCTGCATAGGGGGAGGTGATTCGGATCGCCAGGTCTCACCTCCCCTTATCTTTGACCCTGCCCGAGTTGGGCCACCTGAACTGGAGCCAGAGATGTCTGAGTGCACCTGAGAGAAGCTGTCAGCAAACCCTCAGAGAAACCAGACGAGGATCAAAGCGGCGTCATGATAATCGAGAAGCTTTAGTGTGCGGCAACAGCCACAACATGATTAACAACCTGACCTGAGATTTTTTTAGACCCTATGAAAAGGTGATTTATTTCATATCACTCTGATGATAAGATTAAAGGTTGAATGATGCTAATGAGGTTGATTCATATGAATGTTTCTTTTAATGGCCCGCAAAGCACCGCTGTGCTCAACGTGTCGACCAATGATTGTGTTTGATCTGTTTCTGGAGACACTCAAGATTTTGATGTTTAATTTCATCATGAAAGTGGTAATGCACTAACCATTATTAACATCAAAAAACCATTTCTGTAGCCATATCTTTTCACAGACCAGAGTTCTACTGAAAAAAAAATGCAGTCCCATGGCTTTTTAATCTGTTCTCTTTATTCTTGTTTTAATATTAAAATGCACATTGTAGTTGTTGTATAAGATACATTTTGTAATATTTACATATTTGGAGTTATATCTTTTTTTTTTTAGTTGATAAAAGCCCTAAAAACATACTTTTTTTTTTTTTCAATTCATCCGTTAGAATGGTTTAAACTATATTATTAAATTTGTATTGCTATTAATCTAGCCACAGGGGTTGCAAGCCAGTGACTTCTGTGCCGGTCCCAAGCCCGGATAAATAGAGAGGGTTACGTCAGGAAGGGCATCCGGCGTAAAATATGCCAAAAACGAAATATGTGAGTCACCAAATCGATTTTCATACCGGATCGGTCGAGGCCCGGGTAAACAACGACCGCCTCCGGTGCTGTTGACTTACAGGGTGCCGGTGGAAATTGGACTAGTGTTTGTCGAAGAAGGAGAGGAGGGAGAAGGATTCGTCAACAGAAAGAGAAGAGGAAAGGCAGGAGTCAAGAGTAGAGGATACTGAGGACAGAGTTAGGTGGAAAAGGATGATGCGCTGTGGCGACCCCTAAACTGGGAACAGCCGAAAGGAAAAGAAGATTAAATTTGTATTATTCCAACTTTTTTCTCATTTGTGGCTAGGGACATTTGTTCTAGGGACAGTGAAATTTGCAACTTTTAAAAGTACATTTTAATGGCCTTTTTTAAATTGAAACAGTTAATTGTTTGTCTGCATATGTTTATTTTCGATTGCTAAGCTAAATCTATTCCAAAAGTGTGATTTACAGCAATGGTGCTTTTTCTTGAACACCGGCCTTCAGGATGTATGAAAGCATTAAATTGCTGCAATTACTGTGGCCACCTGGTCGCGCTATAACTGACACGGTAGATTGCTTTGTAGATGCGCTCAGAAGTGAACTGATTACATTCTAGTCTTGTAGTCAAGACCACCTTGAATGAGACTGGAGTGTGACGAGACAAGACCAAGGCATGCTTAGCCGAGACCGAGACCATGACTGGCTGAGACCAAGTAAAGATCAAGACCAAAAACAATGACTTTTCTTTTTTGCAAACAATAAATGTTGCTGTCATTGTTTTTCTGCTATTTTGTTTATTAGGCAACAATCCCTCAAGTACTATAAATCGTTTAGTAGTATGGCTGTGTTTGTTTCATCCTGCAGTTAAACAGGATTCTCAAGTTACATGTTTTATAGAAGTGATGTTGACAAAAATGTACATTTTTGTAAAAAACCTCCTTCTGTACAAATTTGCCTAATGAAACATTTCGGTGTTTCCATTGTAACACCTTTACGTCATATGGCTTTGTCAGATTTGGACATTTTCACCAAATTGTTTGAGAAAAGGGTTTTCATACCTCTCGTGGTATTTTTCTCCAGATGTCTGGTGAACGATTGTTAGTTTGGCAAAATCCTTCATGGAACTTTTACAAATACTGTGGAACCTCAAGATAGGAACGCTTCTAGTTACGAAATGTTCGAGATACGAAAGGTCTCGCGAGAAATATTTTGCTTCGAGATACGGAAAAAATGACAAGATACAAAAAACACCAACAGTTCTGCTCTGTTATCCTCTTGTTAAGTCTGACGTCGTGCTGCGCTTCCGGGTCCTGACGCTCCATTCTCCCATAGCAGACTGTGCTAAAGGGAGCTAATACGCTTTAAAACACTTTAAATCAGTTTTAAATCGAGCGAAACATTATGTATAGATTACTAATAATGTGCTGTAACAAATGTTAGAGTCAAGGCGTTGTAAAGGAAATAACGTTTATAACGTGGAAAGTGCTGTTCTGTAGCGCAACTTAGAGAAACACAGTGACGCGTTCTCAGAAGCGTCTCTCCCGTACGCTCAGTACTGCCTCCGCTCGTGCTTGAAACCGTGTTGGTGTTCGTAATTCGTGAAATATCTCAAGAAAGTTATCTTTCATACGTAGTACCGTGAAGTTTTCTGCCATCTGACACATTGCTTCACTCGCAAGGAAAAGTTTCACATTTGTGTACGTATTACGTATTTTGCATGTGTTTTATCATTTATTGCAACTTATACTGTTGTTTCTGAGAGCCGTTGCACAGATTAAGACGTTTTACTTGTAAAACTTGCTTTGAGATACGAAATGTTCGAGATACGAAAGCAACCCTGGAATGGATTATTTTGTATCTTGGAGTACCACTCTATATTATTTGTCCTCAGTGAGTCAAAGTGATTAACGGCCAATTTCACTGACATTTGTAAATTATTCTCTGTATCTCAAGTGTGACGTTACAGAGCAATCACATTGTCCGTGAGAAAATAAAGAATAATGATGCTGTTGCTTATTATTGATAAAATATGCTGTTTATTGGGTTTATTTGAAGAGAGGTGAGGAAAAAATAGCCAGTGTTATTACTTTATTTGATGAGATCGCTTGAGGCTTGCTTTGTGTTCTTGGATTAAAAACAACAGGACACCTGTGCAGCCGAGACAATACTGAGATCATAGAGAGCCGAGACGATACCAAGACCACAGAGAGTCGAGACCTTAAGAAGACCAAGACCATAGAAACCGGTCTTGGGTACTACAACACTATAACATGCTTTGCTAATTTGAGCTATAACAGCATGCTTTTTGAGGACATTTTTTAATTTCCATTTATTTTTGTTCACTTTTAAGAGTTTTCCGGTATAAAAATAGGAGACCACTGTGGTAATGAGCCACCACTACTAGAAACCAGAGTTTTTCCACTCAGTGAGAGCAAGACCACACCCTAATAGTGCTTTATTCTGTTTTTCTGACATACCTTTGCAGAAGAAACCTTTACATGACCTCGGTTTACCACCTCAGGCCCAGATTAAAACAGCAGCTAAAAAGCAGCAGCTAATGAAGAAAGCTTTCGCAGTAGCATAATGATGAACCCTACTGCAACTAAGTGATTTCCCCTCCTGCAGCTAAAAGTGTTGAGGTTAATGTTTTAACGCTGTGGGTTCTCCACCCACCCCCCCAGCTTCTTTCACTGGGATCAAGATCGGTCATGTCTGCAAAGAGGTTGTACCTGGCGCAGGTCAATGAAGGCCAACTGTAGCGTGTCGCCCTGGAATCCTGGCACCGGCTCTGAACTGGCAAACACTGCAAGAAGAACAGAAGATAAACTAGCTCCAGTAGTAGCTATGGCTAGTGCTGGCAACACAAGATCATGGGCGCAATACCCAAGGAAAACAGTTAATCAGTGATCTGCAAAGATGTACTTTTCATTCATTTCATCAAGTGGAATTAAGAAAATAATTCGGATTACAAACATCTGCTCTGGACTTCAATGGCTCCTGATAGGACCAGTTTCTCCATTATTGGTAATTCATTGATCTGAGATCAAACCAGTATTCTCTCAAAAAAATTGCATACCACACGACTTCTACATCTCTTTCTATATTTTTGTGTTTGAAACGCAGAACGAATGATCCTTTTGAGGACCCCTCTGTACTCTCTCCCAGGAGAAAATCCCTTTAAATCCTTTCGTTGCAAAAAACACAATGGGGATGTCAGAGCAAAGTGTTCATCAATAATGATAATATGTGGAGAGCTCTTTGGTCTTAGCATCACATCTTCTGTTACTGAGCCATCAGTCACGCTACATTGCTGTCAGTAGAAGTGAAAGGCGGTTTGTTCATGCTCGAACCGGTGGCCTCGGGTCACACGAGTCTCAGGGTGAAGTAGAGTTTGAGAGGGTTCAGAAGCAGCACAGGTACGCCAAGTAATACCTGACCTTTCTCAAAGGCAGAAATGCTGTTTTCCCATTAAGAGCAGTCCATCTTTTGCTAGTCAAAACACAGACTGTGTCGCTGTCAGAATTCCTCTCCTGAGATTGAGACTTGTTTGTAGAACCGTTATATGTTTAATGATTATACCTCAATTTAGTGCTCAAGTAAAAATAAATCATTGTTGATTTTTGAATATCAACCACCTACTTCATCCATTCAGTGATGTTGATATTGAGGAGTGTCTTGGACCAGATACTATCAAGGCTCAGGTGTGTCTTGGACTGGATACTCTCGAGGCTTAGGTGTGTCTTGGACTGGATACTCTCGAGGCTCAGCTGTGTCTTGGACCGGATACTCTCGAGGCTCAGGTGTGTCTTGGACCGGATACTCTCGAGGCTCAGGTGTGTCTTGGACCGGATACACTCGAGGCTCAGGTGTGTCTTGGACCGGATACTCTCGAGGCTCAGGTGTGTCTTGGACTGGATACTCTCAAGGCTTAGGTGTGTCTTGGACTGGATACTCTCGAGGCTCAGCTGTGTCTTGGACCGGATACTCTCGAGGCTCAGTTGTGTCTTGGACCGGATACTCTCGAGGCTCAGGTGTGTCTTGGACCGGATACTCTCGAGGCTCAGGTGTGTCTTGGACCGGATACTCTCGAGGCTCAGGTGTGTCTTGGACTGGATACTCTCAAGGCTTAGGTGTGTCTTGGACTGGATACTCTCGAGGCTCAGCTGTGTCTTGGACCGGATACTCTCAAGGCTTAGGTGTGTCTTGGACTGGATACTCTCGAGGCTCAGCTGTGTCTTGGACCGGATACTCTCGAGGCTCAGGTGTGTCTTGGACCGGATACTCTCGAGGCTTAGGTGTGTCTTGGACTGGATACTCTCGAGGCTCAGTGTCTTGGACTGGATACTCTCGAGGCTCAGTGTCTTGGACCGGATACTCTCGAGGCTCAGCTGTGTCTTGGACCGGATACTCTCGAGGCTCAGCTGTGTCTTGTACCGGATACTCTCGAGGCTCAGGTGTGTCTTGGACCGGATACACTCGAGGCTCAGGTGTGTCTTGGACCGGATACTCTCGAGGCTCAGGTGTGTCTTGGACCGGATACTCTCGAGGCTCAGGTGTGTCTTGGCCTGGATACTTTCCTGTCTTTGTTATCTTGGTCTCATCTTTGGTTTCCTAATTGTATCATGGCCTTTAACGTTTCTGATCTAGGCTTTGCATTAGTCCCAATTCTCTGTAGTGTCTTAGTCTCAGTACTTTTGCATAAAACAGGAGAAATGATCATCTGTAGTTCAAGTTTTGAAAGTATATCATGCAGCATAAGGATGTAGAATCCAATCTTTAGTTACTTTCTTACTTACATTCGCACTGAATGACGTCCAGATTGAACTGTTGAATGGCCCCCATGCTGATCTGTTTGAGCTCAGTGTCTAGTAGCATCTGCATCAGCGATGTGGCAAGATGTTTACAGGCGGACATGCAGGCCGTCTGAGCCACTTTACCCTGGAGAGAGGGACCAAAACAACTTAAGATTACTTGCTGAGCTACGGTCATCTGTTGTCAAGGTGATACGTTATTGCTGGTGAGAAATGGCTAAATGTCTCAATTGTTTTGAGTTTTCTCAATGTAATCTGGTTTTATACCATAGACCAAAAACACGTGAAATCGATGAATAGCTTGTATTGATCGTCAGTCCAGCGATCAATGTTATCGTCAGTCTAGCAGTCAATGTTAGCAGTCAGCTGCTTTGACAGTTTTATATATCATATGGATGACTACTATTAAGAAAGTTGGAACTCTGATGAAATCAACTCATATAAACCCACCACAGAAACCGTTATGATGCGTTTGCTCATGCAAATCATCTCAGATCAAGTGCGCTGGGTGGGAAGAGAGAGGAGAAAGACTACTCAACACTCAATATATAGATCATGCAACAGCTGCTTCACCAGCACATGCTAATAATTAAGAAACAAGTGAAACAATCCAACCTAAACCACAAAGCCCTTCCAGTTCAGCATAAGTGTTTCATCACTATTAAAATATTTAGTGACTTATAGATCTCTTATGTTTTCTCTATGAAACAGCTTGTTTTTATTATTTAAACAAAATATAACAAAGAACATATAGTAAATCAAAATGCATAGAACACATATAATTTAAATAAATGCACACATTAGTGCAAACAATTTTTTTACCGGGAGCCTTCTCTTCAATAAACATGAGCTTTGCTTTTTGTTCTTGGACAATGAGATCAAACTACGGGCAACACATTTTGCAGTGCATTTAGACCAGGTGTTGAATATTAATGTTTTCATTAAATGTATGCCTGGTTTCAAAAAGCTCTTTCAACCACAAATGCAGCCTGTATTTATGCTTATATGATTATGTTAGTGAATTAGCATGAAATGAGCTAGCTTGGCCAAAAAGCAATTAAACAAAATGTAATTGTTTGGAGGAATTAATACAGCAGCATTCCGACTTGTCATTTACATATTTAAAAATAATGTAGAACACGAAAGCAATTTTTCCACTCGTGATTAGTGCCATTTATTGTCAGAAACTTGACCGTGAACAAATGTTTAGGCACCCCAATTTTGGTCTGATAATTCATAAAAACTGACACAGACGGGTTCGAGCGGCTGCTGAACTGAACCATCCTCATCTCGACCTGTGTGCTTGCAATCAACATTTGTGCAGAAAAGGTTTCTGAGTTTCTGGCTCGTGATACACGCTCGTCTCTTTCATCCAGTGATGCCTGACCTTTCTGAATGTGTTTAATGTGGGGACCAGTGCTAGACATCAGGTAAAGACACTCAGAGGCCGCATGCTGATAAATATGGGTTACATTCTGTGTAAAGATGTGGAGGCATGGAGATGAGCATGCATTTGTTTTAAAGGAATCGCTCACCCATTATTTAATCATGATCATTAAATAGTCTATGTTTAAAACTCACATTTTTATCGGTATTATTATCTGTTTGTTCTGATTAACAATCAATTAAGCACCTTACATTTTGTTCTAGTTAAGTTTCAAATGATTTGCATCAATGTTGACTTGGTTACCATCTCTGCAACTGCTTCGTGTGTTTTGTTAGCATTGGAGTCCCTCGATTGCCATAAAAGAATTCTGTATCAGCGCACACGTGCACATTTGGCTAGATGTCAATGGGCATTCCTTGGGCGGATACCAATATTTTAAAAACGTGGTTGCCAATTTTAATATATATATATATATATAATCTAGTGCATTCACGTATGTAATTAATTTGAAATATTTAATGCGTAAAGAAAAAATGCAATTACCGTGGTTGCATTTTTTTTTATTTCTGTGTGTTCAATATGTGAAGAAGTATGGATAAGACTAAGGAAGGGCTTTTTTCTCAATCCTGTGTATATATTCTTATGCCTACATGAGCTTGGCAAGGAGCCGTGTGACTATAGTTAGTTAACTCAGTGAATAAACTCAGGTCATTCGTTCATTTAATTTATTCCTCCTCCTTTGGAGAAGTCTTTTGTTATTCAGGTTTTCTCTACGAGGGTATTTTATGTTTTCTTTTGTTTATATTACTTGTTTTTGTGATAAATAAGCTATATTAAATATAAATATTTATAAAAAGATATATTATAAATATTTATGTCTATATTATAAATATCTATATTAAAAAGAAAGCCTTCAAGCCAATGAATAAGCATGTTGGAGAATGGAATGAATTTACAAATCGTAAAGGTTTCAGTCGTTTAATTTAGATTAATTGCAAAAAGTTGATATTTTTAAATGATTGACAGCAGTCACTGGCTTGCAACCCCTGTGGCTAGATTAGCAATAATATATGTATATAGGGCTAATTGATTGATCATTTTTTCTCCTTAATCAAAACACTGCATCAGGATCATAATATTATTCACTTGTCAACATATGATTGGTAGCTCAGAGAGATTATATAACCTTTGCGAAGAGTAGACGCGAGGCCCACAATGAAACATAGTTCCTACATTCCTTCCACTTTTGATTGAAGCATTCTGCATGATAAACAACGGAGTGTGTTTATAGAGGCATTGGCGGTTTGTACTGCTAAAGACGTACTGCTTTTCCAATTCGTTGAAAAGAATAAAGTTTCAAACATTGCTATACAAGAGAAAAAATAAACATGTAATCCATTTAGAGTTTGATTTATATAATTCTCAGTAGTTGGTATGTAAATAAGTGCATTTTTATAAAATCAAATTTACATGAATATTACCATTTTTTTTTTCAAAAGTTAGCCCAAACTAAATAGAACAAACAAATTTAATAACTAATAAACATTTTACGTACATATAGCAATCGTCTTCTTCAATCAGATTTATTTTAGTCTGATTTTAAAAAAGGAACCTTGAACATGCAGCTACCTCACAACTTCTCGCATTTAAATTCCTAAAGCACCGTTTTTGTTTTTTGTGGTTGTGAGACATTAACGTCTGTTTTTTTGTTGGGTGAATTATTCCTTTAATTATTTAACATTTTCGACTCCTCTTTAGAAATAGAATATACTTACCGACATGGCAGCATGATCACTGACGTTACTCTGAGTCGGAAACCACAAGAAATAAATCACGGACAGGGAAAGAAAGTATAGCCAGAATAAATGGATAGACAAGGGAAAAATCAGGAATTAACAAACATGCCTGGCAGAAAGGAAAGCAAAGGATATCTTCGATAACAGGAATGTGGTCAACATAACCAAATTAAACAGGAGTTATTAACGTGGAGAGGGGAGCAAAGAGAGATGCTAGCAAGGCTTTCATTCTCATTGGGTAGATAAGGTGGAAAGGGACTGCTGGTTGTGCAGAATTATACAGCGACTTGATTAGAGACGCGTGTTCAATGTTTACTGCGAGGACGGAGCTGAAACCTTTGTTAACGGGTAAACGTGTTTAAATGCTACACATTACATGAACACACACGAGGAAAATGAACGTAATGAGCTGTGTCTCAATCCAAAGGCTGCATTATCCAAAGGCTTGAAATTGAGATGGTCCAAGCTAAAATATGATTTTAGTAGAATAAGAATATACAAATTAAGAGCATGTTGAAATACACCCGTCTTCTGCTGCTTATCATAATTCGAGAGCTTTGCCTTGCAGATGCAGGTCCGTTGATACATTGTCCAGTACATCGCTAAATCTTCGGTTTCTATGCTCCCTCACTTGTGAACAAAACCCCATGAAAAAATAAACGGCATCAAATTGGAGCGGGAGCGTGCTGACCTTGTGCGTGCTGATAAATTGGTTCTGACCTTGGACTTGATGGTGATTCTCAAGACAGGTCTTTTAGAAGTCCTGATCTGATAACGGCAAAATGGTTCATAAATTGTGGTTCATAAACCGGACCCCTGGCTCCTGGCTGCACCAGTGATGAAGGGCAATCCGACATACACTGGGAACTGGTCTAGCTTTCTGTCGCAGTGTAACATAAAGTTCTGTTTCAAAGACGGCCCCTAGCAGCCCCCAAACCATACACTTAACATATGTTAAAGTACTCTAAGGGTCAGCGTTTGGAAGCCTATCAGGGTAGTGTTGGAAACTTCTAAATTTGTTACTGAAAGAAGTTCATTTGACGTGCTATTCTTTGGACCAGGCACAGCAACAAGGTCATGGTTCCGCAATTCACGTTCACAATGGTTCACATAGACGGACTTGTCATAAAGGTACCACCACAAATATGGGCTTTGTAGGTGGGTGCTATTTTTTTCTGACTGTTGCTTGCCATGGCCCAGTACAGTTTAGCTTGAATCTTGCTGAAAAAGTTACTTTTGGTTTGAATGAGCTAATGATGTGAACATTGGTTGAAACTTAAACCTGCAGGACCGCAGCACTCCCCCTAAATGCCCACAACATACTACCCTATCCACAAGTACAGTGGAATCTCGAGATACGAAATTAATCCGCTCCAGGGTGGCTTTACAATATAAAATCTGTATAATTAATAGTAGCTCTTCCTGGGGAATGGAGCTCCCCTTCCACCATAAAGAGGCAGCTCAGTTGTGTTCGTCAAAATCAAGACATCTTAGCAAAAGTGATATAACATGAGCTTGGACACATTTTCGATGAAACTTGGGATCTATGGTATGATGACTAATTAATCAGTTGTACCATTTAATTGCGGTTTCTGAGGACGCTTTCTGAAAGGAGACGCCTCGGAGCGGCACAGCAACGCAATCAAAAGCTGCAGCATGAGATTTGAGACACAGCTAGTGCGTAGATTGGATGGTGTGGAACTGACCGGAAGGTGCGTGAAGACCTGAAAGGTGCTGCGTAGGAAGTTAATGAGATCCATGAGGTAACCGCTGGCTCTGCCGTCCGACTCTGCCATGCCCCATTCGTAATCCGCCAGCTGAATGAACTCATCGATCTTCTGATTCAGTTTGGTGTAGATTTCCCCTTCTGCTGCATGTCTGGCATCCTTAGAAGATAAAAAAACAATGGTGAAATTGAACCAAAACCAGTAATAAAGAATTGTTCGTAGTTTATTTTTAGCTTCACTGGCTGATGAGGTTTTTCTTTTCATCTCAGCTTATACAGACATGATTAATGGAATAATTGAAGTGTGCATTAAGTCCTGATTAACTCCTCCCGAAACATGTTAGACAAACTGTTCCCTGTTTCAGGTCTCATCTCCGCAAAAAATGGGCGTGTACAGCTGCACAGAGTAGGTTCAGGTGTGGGTGTGGTTTCGATAACAAATATCAAAGATAAGTGTCTAATAACGGCCAATAAAACGCACACATACCTCACAATGTCCAGGTCTACCATACTCCAGTTCTCGTAACTTTCTCAAGGAACAAATTCTTTTTATAAACCTATAGTTTCGACCCGTCGTTGTTAGTGGCCAAACAACCACTCTACGCATTGCACCACGCAAACAAACACGTTTGGTTTCTAGAAGGGTTTATCCCACTCCTCCAAACCTGATGACGACTATATTCCCTTTGAGCATCTTCATTCTAATTGAGTTGTTAATGTGCAGCATTTTTTTATTCGCTTTGCACTTTTAAAAAGATTTCAATACTCTGTGTAAACCTTTACACTCAACTTTGCTCATTTAAGGGATCCTGTGATGTTCCAGACTTTACCTAAATTGTTTAATTTTATCAACATGCTACTAGTAGTTCAATGAAAGACTTCCAAAGTATCCATCAAAAATGTACCATTACAATCTCATCCATCAGATCGTCTCATTTTTTATTACAGTAAGCTAGCAAGTCCAACTCGAAGTACAGCAAACATGTGGAAGTCTCAATGAAACCCAAGCAATGCTAGCATGCTGCTGCGTGTTGCATGAAATAGGTCATCTGATTACACCTTCCTTAGAATCAAAACATGCTTTTGATAGAGTTCAAGAAGCTCGAGGCGGCTCCTGTCCTTTCTGTGGATGCCAGCTTTACTGAAGCGCACCACTTCAGATGCCTGGTCTCGAACCACACAAGCCCCGGGGCTACAACACGGTAATACTACAGTAATTAAAGAACACAAATGACTCGTACCTTGAAGGTGGAGAGGCCGTAAAGTCTTGTGGTGTGCATGGTTTCTGGGGAAACATTGGTGATGTTTGTGATAAAATCCTCCAGGTATTTACACGCCTGCTCGAGGTGCGTGGTGTTGATGATGATTTGAACCAGCTGCAAACATAACAAAAATATGTTTGAATGTAATAAGTACAATAGTCATCTTTGTTTAATTCAGTTTGTAAAACAATTACTAATTTCGAAAGAGTACAGCAATGGATTAGATCATATAAAATAACCAAAGGCACTGCCGTCTTGGTTTGGTTAAATAATCACCCATCATTCTCAAAACACAAGACCCACCCTCAAACAGTTGTTGTGGACATATGTTTCCATACCTTCCATTCCATGGGGGAGATAAAGAACCTCAACTTTTGGAAAGTTTTTGTTGTCATCATGATTTAAAAAGATTGAACGCAGTTGTTTGACAATAAATGGCTTCACCAACTTTGAGTGTAAAAATCCTTTTGTGTTATCGTTCATATTTTCCGAAAAATGGCCAAGAAATCTGAAAATTTGCCACTTAAGAGCACAACTGTAATTACTAATGAAACCAGGCTGCAGCTGTCCGCTGGTCTTTGCATGCACGAACACCACATTCCCCACAATGCAAAGGTAGCCTGCGCACTCAGCAGATGTCACCTTTCAGCTACCGGTGATGCACGGCTTGATCCAAAATGAGTTATGGGTAATACAAAAATATTTCTATTATATTCAAGTCCTCACCTCTGTCAGTCCTATGTGAGGTTTTTTGATGAGGTTCTGTAAGCAGCTGCTAAGCGTCCTCGTCAGCAGTAGGTTTGTGGATTTCCTGAGCATGTCGTCAATCTCCGTTGAGCTGAAACACAAAATAGCAAAAGAGAAGGCTTTTGTGATCATGCTCTTAAAGTGAAGCCTTTGAAAACATTCTTTTTAAAAACTTGAATCTTGATCTTAACTGCCTGTATGGTCCCGTTGGTGCGCATGGTTTTAGGTTGAGGTGCGCTGTCGCACACAACTTTGAGTCTGTGTATAGGCCTTAATGGTGGATAAATCCAGGACTATGTTGCTGTTTACTCTGCTATTGTGGCTCATAGCATGTACAGAATTCTATCCAGATGTTTCATGTTTGATCACCGAACAAAGGGTAGCAGTGTTTTTGCTAACTAAATGCTGAATACTCATTTTAAAATGCATGCCTTGGCCCGGGAGTGTCAACAGTATTTTGAGTGCTCGTGTTGTTTTGAAAACAGGCACGTGTGAACACTACTTTTTTTGTACACAATGTTGTTTTGTACACAATGTTGTCTTAGTCTTTTTGATGAAAATGATTTTAGTTTTAGTCACATTTTATCAATATATTTTATCAATAGATTTTATAATAAGTTAATTAAAGTTTTTTAATATTACAAATGGTGTATTTAAATGAATGCTCCATTTCACATTGTGAGATTGTCAAAAGGCTTTTCATCAAAAACTACAAAGACCCAAATATATGATCTAAGGATAAACTTGTGCAAAATTAAGTGTTAACACAATAGATATTCACCACATTCTTTCAAAGGTAAGTTTAAACCGCTCTTTGTTAACATTGTATAAATACTATCAAGATGAATTTATATCCAGCTTAAAGTTTTCCAGATAACTCCAGAAAAAAATAGGCTGCTAACTTTATTATCAAATGTCGGGTGCAGTCTATGGTGTATTACAGGGGTGCTCACACTTTTTCAGCTTCGAGCTTCTTTCAAAGTGACCAAGTCAAAGTGATCTACCTGCTACAGAAATGTAAACATCAATCAACAAACAATTATTTTCAACTTCATTGAGAATTGACAAAACACACATAATAATTAACTATTTACATTTTTTGTAATAACGTGAGTTTAATTTGATGACTTGCACTGAATTCAATCATTAGAACAGTTGTGTGTGACCTGAATTGATGGCAATAGAGTGATTTTTATGGGAACAACTGATCCAAATAATCAAGAATAAAAATGATGCTCTAATAAATAATTCAATTTTTATTGAAACTGAGTGGTGCAGTACAATGTGCAGGTGAGGAGTGGCGTGTTGCTTGATTTTGGTTGTAATAGAGTAATTTAGAATGAGGTTATGAAGCATATTCTGGGTAAAACATATTTTGGATCTGGTCATTTGCAGACGGTCCCTAAGCGATTCCATGTCAGCGGGTTGCTCATAGACGGTAATGTGTTTCTGCGAATGCCGAGGGAAACTTGTTTTGATAAAAAACGTTTTGTAGTTTGTCCGCTACATAACACAGATTAAAAATAGATATTATTTGTTTACTAAGAACATTCTGGTCTCGAGCTATTGAGCAGAGAAAACCGAATCCGTGAATCTACAGATAACTTTACTGAACTGTGACGGGATCGATGATCGGCTGATATTGTTTCCATTTCACGCCGCGATCGACGTAATGAGCACCCCTGATCTATTAGCTTACGTGTGTTATTACCACAGTTCCTCTGTGTGTTGTCAATGCTCCCGTCATGATCCTCAAAAAAAAAAACTCTTATGTTTGTCACGAAAGAACTGGGACCGAAGGTGCCTCGTGCTCAGTTCAATGTGTGTGCACGCGTCAGAATGGTGGGTGTCGACTAGACAAGGATAACAAGCACCGGTGGATACTTTATATTTTGAATTACCGCTTACAGGCACGAATCATGAAAACCAGAAACGTTATACATTTTAACCTCTTAAGCCCGAGAGTCCCCGGTACCGGGGACTTGCCCCCTTGTGCGTTACATTTTCACTCATAGCTCACGAACCCTGAGAATAACCCACACATATTAAATACTGTTGTGTTCAGCGGAAACTCCTCTAAAAACGTATCTAATTCAATTTCATATCCGTTAACCACAGCTCGAACGCCATGCAAATAAACAACAACATGTCCGGAGTATAATTCATGACCACGCTTTTTTTTATGTGCGATATGTATCCACAATATAAACGGAAACACCAAAACCCTGGCATAAAATGAAAGCTAACAACCAGCTGAATCCAGTGATATGCAACTCATTAACATTGCATTAAGTAT
>SRMA01027317.1:377651-432434 GCA_007224835.1 Danionella cerebrum
CCAAAAGTTATTTCCATAGCGATAAAAGTCCGTTTGTTGTTATGTCCGGTCGATAGCTTCGCGCAAATGCCATTTTTGATTATTTCTGTAGCTCTGTGGCGTCATTACGTCACCAAATATGGAATGACTCGCCGTGCGTAAGAGGTGGTCTCTCCACGCTGCGCGTCGTGTGATTCGTCGGCGATCCCGTCAGTCTCAAAATGGTTGAGCTGATTGGTTTCCATAGAATCAGAGCTTTCCAGCGATATATAGAGCTCCCGGATTGGACAGATGGTCGGGGGGTAGGGACACGCAGAAGCCCGACGTCGAAAGCGTTTGTGAATGAAAGGTTCCCAAAAGCGCAGCAAGATGGCGTAAATGAGCTTCTACCCCCCTTTTACAGCTTTCTTTAGGAGTTTTTTTTTGCTGAAATCATGTCCCGTAAGCAAGAAAAGAAGACTATGAACGTAGCGGAAGCTTTGGACAAGATTTTTTCCATCTTTCAATTATTGTGCCAAATTGTGCCAAACTGTGCCAACATGGATTACGCCTGAACTTTGTTCAATCAAAACCTTTACAGAATATTAGTTTCTTGTAGTATGAACACCAAACTTGCTACAGATGTTCTTGACATGTAGTTGTTACAATTGATTGTGTTTATTTGCTTCGTTATAAGTAAAATAAGGAGATATTGGAGGAAACATGTTTTTTTTTAGGCGGAGTTCATATTTTGGCCATTCCAACATCAATTACTCTTACCCAGTGTTCTTGACTGTCAAATTAACTCATCCACACCACTCCCCAAGAACCTATCTGATACCAAGATTTGCAGTTTAGACCTTGTAAAAGCTGAGAAATGCCTTAAAAAGTAAAAGTATAGGATTTTCGGAAAATAGGCCTCAGGGCTTAAGAGGTTAAACGTGTAACTCATTTTCGTTAACAGAAACTCGAGCAAGTCTCGTCAAGTTTTTGCCATAACAGGCACATATTTAGCTCGTCAGCGTCTCATTATCATCACGAGAAAAAGGCTCGCCAACAAAATATTTATGCCACCGTTGTCGTCAACGAAAACAAAACTGGTTATGAGAAAAACCCATGATCTCAGTCAATTGGGGACTAGAGGGAAATTGACTTTGAGGCACTGAAGGTTCTTCTGCAAGGTTAGTCCGTTTGTTTACAGGTAGATGCAGTAGTTCAGTGTAATGGAGCATTTCTGAAAGCGCTGGCCAAAACTTAATGCCATGTTGTGCGTGGCAACTTAACGGCCGGTGAAAGGTTCTGACGGTATGAAAACCTTGGATAAAAATCGGACGGTTTTACGGTATTGTCATCACGATTTAAATGTCTGGGTACAAAAACAACTTTTATTTTACTTTATGAAGCATATAGAACTATTAGTAGCATTGAACATCAAGCAAAATAATTAAAATAAATAACTGAAAGCTCGCTTTGGGTGAAAGGCGGGGGTACACCAAGGACAGGTCGCCAATCCATCAGAGAAACTGAAATGTTCTTAAATAAATTAAATTGCTGTCGTTTGTTGAGTGTCGTGACTTTTGCAGTAAAGTGTCACCGCACTGTTCACTGATCTTTGCTGTTACAATGAAAAACAAAGACATCATAAATTAGAGCTAAATCTGTAACTACTCTTTTTTCTGATCTTTTAACTTATCTTTTAATGAGTGTACAAAACAAAAACAACTAATTGCATGATTTAATTTGTATGTGTGCAACATGTACTGCAAAAAATATTAAAATAATGATCTGAGATAAATTTTTATTTCAGTGTTGATGCGGATCACGTGCACAATCACATGCACCAGTACTAGCCGCTGGTGGCGCACACACAAAGCCCTGAAGATAGTCCCGCACTTTCACTTTGACAACGCAGAAAAAGCTGGTTATCATCCCATGCCTATGTTGTACAGTGGTGCCCCGAGATACGAAAAAGAGAAGCTTCTGAGAGGGGGTTTCTCTAAGTTGTGCTACAGAACAACACTTTCCACGTTATAATCGTTATTTCTTTTAAGACACCTTGACTCTAACATTTGTTATAGTACATTATTCGTAATCTATACGTAATGTTTAGCTCTATTTAAAACTGATTTAAAGTGTTTTAAAGCGTATCGGCCTCTTAAAGCACACTTTCTTCAAAGAGAGAAAGGAGCACCAGGACGCGGAAGTGCAGCACGATGTCGGACAAACAACTGGAAAATAGAGCAGAAATGTTTGTTATTGTTCGTATCTCGAAGCAAAAAACCTTACGTATCTCGAACATTTCGTAACTCGAAGCATTCGTATCTCGGGGTACCACTGTACATTGTTGTGAGATTGCAACACTGTTTTCAAATACCTAAATCTATTTTTGAGGCCTCGGATGGGATCAAATTATGGCTTTGGTTCAGAAAAAGGGCTCTTTATATTCAGACCCAAGAACTCTCTTCCATTTTGATGATAATAATCTCAGTTTCCCGCTTTGATCTTGCACACGTCCCCTTGTGTTATTTTGAAGTTACGTCTCTAGATCTACGCAGTAAAGTATTACTTTTATCAAATTTATTTGTTTATAGGAGAATGCATGATGTTTAAAAGTGCGTAAATTAAATTTTTATTGTGAGTTGAACATTAATCACCGTGATGCAACAGGAATCATGGTTCAAGGTCAAATCCAGCAGCTCTGTGGACATATAACCCTCTGGGAAAGAATTTGGGGTGCCAGTGACAAGCACAACACAGAGCCCTCACAGCGGCCGGCCGAATGCCACAGAGCTTAAAAAGAACAAATATTGGCAGAAGAGGTGGGTGGAGGTGCAGGGGAGGGTGGCGATTTTTAAGACCGTCTACAGCCGTAAATGAGGGCTTCCCATGGAGTCGGTCACAAAAACAAGCCGTCGATTTGAGACCGACAATCGTTCACAGAGTTGTGGCTCTGTATTTTAACTTATCCAAAGACCTAACGTGAACTCACCCGACGCTGGTTGTGGTTTTGTTTTCGACATAGCTTCATCTTTTACCCCTTGCAGTGGTCTATAGTTAACTTTTATTCTATTACTTTGCTTTCAGACTTGGTGCAATGATTTGGAACAATAGAAAGTATTATTATTAAAATAGGGAACCTGGGCACCCGGTTGCTAGTCGCCTCTGCTCACCTGCGATGGAGAGACTCTGAGAACTTCAGGCTGGCGTAGATGAACTCCTTCACTTGAGAGTAGATCTGAGGCACTGACTGCGACATCGGAAGCTTCTTTGGGAACTCTTGCTGTTTGAAACAATAATAAACAAATCTTTCAGTTCACGAAACGCATGCAATATCGCAGTTAATAGTTTTAATTATGTTTTAATTACAAATTGTTAACAATAATAATAATAAAAATACAGGACAATAATCATAACAAGACAATTTTTCCTGAAACGATTCTTTATTTACACCTTGGTGGGTAGCGAAAATTCTTAGTGCTTCAAATCTTGACGCCTTTGACAAACCTTTTCAATCTCTGCGTCGTGGAAGGGGAAGCGACTGACCACAGCCTTATACTCCTCTTCGTTTTCTACCGGAATGGGGCTGTAATTGTCCTGTTCAAAAATATCCCTGTCTCAGCAAAGAACACAAAGAAGTCACCATTTAGCACTGAATACTTTACTATCATTAATTAACATAATATTCATTCACATTACCTGAACACCAGAGCCCACTTTTTGAGCAGCGTCTCATTGTACTGATCTCGAACCTCAAACAACAAGTCAAAAAGTCTGTTCACAGGGAAGCCATAACCCTGAAAGAACAAGACATCCACTCTGAAAACACAAACTGCATTTGCCAGATGAAACGAAGCAAAGGGGTATTTTTATTTTTAAACAATTTACACAACATTTGAAAAAAAAAATGTTCAATGATCGTTTACCTGTAGAGTGTCTGCAAATATTACAATGAGGTTCTTCAGTTCCAGGACCAGGTCTGGATCGTTACAGTAGGACTATTGGGGAAAAGACAAGAAAAGCCGTTTTAAATGAACCAACATAAAATGTTTATTATAATTTCAAAGCAATAAGCAGAAACTATAGTCGATAACCAAACAAAGGATGCCAAGAAGTGCTCTGCTAAGTTGCCTTTGAGATGATGTGTTATGGTCTCATGAAAGAAGGACTGATATTGGGACATAAATCCACAGTTTGGGGGCGCTCTGGACTCGTGGAATTTATGGTTCTCCACATTTTATGACCGCATGAGGGGCAAACCTGTAGAGCACTTGACATAAGTTCACAATGGTGTAGAGTAAAATGTTGTATGTTGGCATTGACTTGAGTGTCCCCATGAGTTTATAGGTAAAGGGTGGGCACCCTCGAGTGCCACCACCCTCCTATATCTCTAATGCTCATTATCTGCACAAAGGAGCCGATCATTGATTGGATATCTGCTCGCAGAAATGCATTTCGCATATGTAAACAAGTAGTTTGCCAGGCGTGTTGGAATAATAATACATACAAAGTTATTGAAATAACCAAGACCTACAAAAAAGTCAATTGGAGCGAGTTTCCAAAACCGACAGAAAGTTTTTTTCTTTAAAAACTCCTTAAAAATGGCACTTTTTCCTCATCTCATACTTTAACAAACTACTCCTAGAGATTGTATCTGTTCATCAGTCTTGTCTTAAGGTGCGTGGGATGTTAAATTGCGAAGCTTTTTTGACTTTGTTGTGTATACACTTTTATTATGTACACACATGATAAAACTATGACTATGAAAGCTAATACATACACACAACCGCCATCAAAAATATCAACGTTTCATTGTTTTTGTTCAATTGGCATACAACCAAAGATGCTTCACGGTGGTTCAACTATGCGGACAAATATGCGGCGCATGACCTTTGGGTAAAGTGTGTGGAGAGCTTGAGGAAGGTCATGTTAAAAGGATAAATCGACATCTCATTGTTGCAGGATTTTAGCTTCTTAGCTTTTCTTGGCATAGACCTGTCTTCACCATCTACGCATGCAATGAAGCCAGTTATCCATTGATTCCCAGCGAGGATCTAATATTCACTGATTCTCAGATTAGTTTAGCCTCTGCATTTCCCTCAGAATGGCTAACTCACAGCCAGTCACTTATTGATCCAATACACTGCTGTCTTAATGAGTCTTTAGCTTACATTAGCATCTAAATGCACGAGTCCAGCTCTCCCCCTGGTGATCATCATGGGGGTCGGAGGGGGTGCCTGGCCATGAGGTTAAATGACCGTGATCAGTGCTTGACCCAGGCAGGGCAGTGTTTGAGGACACCCACTGCCTGTTTAGAAGCGTCACACTACAGTAATATCTCGCAACAAATGCTAAAACTAAAGCAGCGACAACATTGCTACGTTTCTAAAGGGCGCTTTTCCACTGGATTTTAATAATGGCACGACTATTCTTGGTAAAGCTTCCAGTATCGGCTTTGAATGGGCCAAATACTTTTGAATTAGTCATGTTACTCAAGACTTCATAGCTAATGTGACAGAAATGCATACAATGGGGCTTAGTTTTTGTTAATCATAAATAACTTTTAGCATTTTTATATATCACTGACAGTTCCCTAGCAACCAAACTGGTAAAATGATGGTTTATCATTGCAACCAAATTTTCTGTAATCTCAGCTTTGGTAAACGACTGAGGGATGGGGGTTGACTCACATAACCTAAAGTAACATTATATTATGTCACTGACTCCTCCATAGCAACCAGACTGTTTACCATAGAAACCAATCTGGGAAATCTCTATCTTGGCTTTGGAAAATCACAAAGATTTTTTTTTTTTTTTTTTACTCATAGTGACACGGGGAACATAACATTCTACTTCTATCCTGGAAGAGCCCCCAATTTCATGTCACAACCTGCTCATTTAGTGTCACAACATAAAAGAGGGGAGAGACAAAGGGGTTTCAAAATAAATGTGAATTTATATATCAACAGATAACTAACAAAACAATAACAAAAACATAACATAATAAAAGTCAAGGGTATAAGAGAAATGCTACACTCGAGATTCCAAGAGGAGTTATGCTCCCCATAGAAGTGTTCCCAGGAGTGCTCCTCACGAACTGAAACAAAACCCCACTTAAATACAAAGCAAGAACCAAACAAATAATTAGGAGCAGGTGAGGCAAAATCAGGATTTCTCCCTAGCAACCAGATTGTTTACCCTAGTAACTGATTTAAAAACATCTTTGGAAAGAAAGGTTCTACATCCCCAAATCTGGTTCTATGGCTTGTAATTATACAGGAAACTTTTTTGGGGATTTATCTTTAAAGGTGCTGTTTAGAAGCAATCATCAAATGTATGAAGTAGGACCGGGCGATTTTATCGGTTAACTAGACTCAGTGCTGTACATCAGTGCTGTGCGTGATTGAAAATCGGTTTTATCTTTAATGTAAATGCAAATGCTTCCCTGTTTCCATAGAATGCGTGTTCACCCTCTAAGCTTCCGTAGAATGTACGCGGCTCACCTTCCTCCTCTCATGTTTGCCATGAATTAAGATACACAAAAAATGGCAGCGAGTTTTAACAGAGCGACTCGACATCTTGCTCTCTGCACAGATTAAAAATAGATGACTGTCTCCCCCTGCCACGCGTCTAGGTTACTCTTACTCCCCGTAAGATTCACCAGTCCTCACTAACATTGAGCGTATGTTTACAATGAAATCCAGAATAAAATATTCTAACAAAACTCCAAATCAAACATATACATTCCGTGTTTGTTTCACTGTTAATACAAGCCCCAAACTCACAAGAAATTAATAAATCAACTGTTTTAAAGAGACTTGGCCAAAGGTACTTGTGTCCTCATGACCCACAAGTGCCAAAAAGCCCATAACGGTTTCTGTATGGTGCTATAAAAGTACCAAAAAACCACAAAGAACCTTATTTTAGAAGTAATGTTATTGTGTCATGTTTTTACTGACACTGACTGCATTAAAGTGATCGGGCCAAATATCAGCATTTTATTCTGCTTGCTCCAGCCATTCCAGAAAAATAATCACCTGGACAAGCAATGGCCAGCGCTCTCCTTTATTTTCTGAGGAGCTACTGGTAACTTGTTTGCCTTGTAGCAATAAAAATACTATACACCTGGATTATTCTGGTTAGTGACCTTGTACTGCTATTATTAATAGTTCTTTATGATCTAATATGATTTGTTTTATACTTGAGCTGTGATAAAGCTGACAGAAGGAATTACCATACTGATATGCTAATGTGTGAATGAAGAAAGATCTAAATATCAGTCGCTTCTAAGTGAACTACTAAGTCATAGACATCGTGAGATCTCCGAGGAGCAGACGGCTGTCTTCTAGGTTTGAGAGTAAGTGACGCCGCTCGTACAGGAGCTGCGGGTTTGATTTACAGCTCTTTACTCGAGTGAGAAGCTCTTGTTAAACATTGAGATAGAGCGCAGTGGCCTGCCTCTCAGACGCAGGGAGCGAGAGCGTAAATCACACGCTCGCTCCTCACTTCAGGACACGATGAGCTTCACTGACCAAGCACTTGGACACCCCCGGGGGCAGATAGCAACCTCACGAGGACCACAAAAATCCCTGCTCACACCACTGAACCCTCGAGCTCGTGCCTACTCTTGATTTCTTTACTAGATTGAACACAATACAATTGCGTTCCATTGTTTCACAGTTACACATCCCACAAAACGAAAAGATAAAACTCCCGACACAGCTGACCAATCAAAGAGCAGCTTGTTGAAAGGAAAGTGCAAATACAATAAGTCAGATATTTAATAATTCTGTATATAGTTATTAGAATGTAAACCATAAATGAAGTTATTGAGAAGTTTGATTTATTGCCTTGCCTTTAATATGTTCTAAAACTCAGCGCCAAGAAATCTTTAAATTACTCGACGTCTGTTAGAAATTAGAAAAAAAGGTTTGATTTTAGATTTAATTCTGCTCAAAACAAGAAATTCAAAAACGACTCTCGAGCTCATGCAATTTCATTTATTTAAAATCTTTACTCTTACGTCTGTGCGGGGAACGGGAGAAAAACGGAACTGTTTTCTGCGCCGCCCAGACTCTTGTCTCTGAAAATGAGTGTGACGAAGCCTCTGAGAAGATCTGCTCATTCGAGTAAAGACGACCCACATAAGCAACAATCACACTGCAGGGTTTAATGCTCAATTCTATTTATTTAATGAAATCCAATTGTTTTGGTGTTCTCGCTCACATTACCAATAATATACGACTGACAACTAGTCTCTGTCTGAAAGTATGCGACTCCTATGAGACACGCATGTGCAGGAGACGGCATCACGACGCAATGCATTATGGCGGACAAGTAAATATGTAACAAACAAGAGTGGTGCAAGCTGAAAATCCATTTATTATCCATTTTCAAAATTCACGGAATTCAATATTGAAAATGTATTTTTTTTAACCCAGTTACAGTTTTTACTACAGCCCTTAAATAAACTTAAATGTGTTGTTTTTTGGTCTTAAAATTATTTCTTACAGATACTGACACACTTCGGATTGAGTGTGTTTGAAACAGATTTCCCATCATGCATTGCACGAGCCAGACCACTTGGTTGTTTAGCAACCACAAATAAAGTAAATTTTTATTTTTTTTTTATAGATTATTTTTGCGGCCTCTGCCTTTGTTTTTTTTTTTTATTTAACAGAGAGTGCCATTGTGAGCGACACAGCAGTAACATTTCACAATGTGTTCTGCTTTTTTAAAAGTTGCAAATTTAAGAAATCCATCGATTCATGTTGGATTTCATGTCAAGGGCATATATAGGTTTGAATGCGTTATTGTAAATCACGAAAATGCAGGTTTTACAGGAACACTTTAGTCTAATAATATTAATGATTTGCGATGTAGCCTTATGTATGACGCATGTTTACAAACCACCAGAAGACGCTACGCATTTGCTAAACCTTCAGAACCATTCAGAGTTCCTTTAAAGTGTTCCGTTCACATGTCAAATTCATTCTGTTCCTTTATCTCTTAATCTTTATTAGATGTTTATTCTGTTAAGAGTCTTAAAAATGTGTGTTAAGGTGCATTATGTAATATTTTGCATCTAGAGGTCACAGGATCCATGGTTTAATTAACCACGAAGAGCTCTGTGTAGAATGTGACTGTGTACGGCCACGAATTACATCACACGTCACATGACCAAAACATCCACGCATCGCGGACCTTTGCCTGAAATAGATTGTACTGACTCGACAAGTGACTATTAGCCCAAAATATCTCTTTTCGTCTTCCAGGCAGCTCAGGAGCTCTAAGAGAGCTTTGCTCGTGTCTTTGACTGTAGTTTATTTTCAAAACACTGCATTTGGAATGATAATTGGAAGCACTTCCTGGTGAGCCCTTTCAGCGGCTCTCCATTCAATCTGATCTAATGGAGAGGTCAGTAGGGCCTAATGAGGACAGATTGCAACAATAACAGCAGATTATCTGTGAATATTCTAAACCGCCGGGGCTGAGAGTGTGTTTGGAGGGCCAGTCAGTTGTAAATCAGCGAGGGATTATGCAAATACCCTGCGGCTGGAGCTCACAGCCTGACTCCTACGGCCTGAACAAAGAGGTCAAGCCTGATCTCTCCCACCGCTGACTAACTTTCAATCACAAAAAAAGAGAGAGACTTGGGCTAGAACACAACAGAGAGAGAACGGGTGGAAAGCTTTGTCGGAATCTCAGATGACCCCCCGATAGCGGTTGGAGTAAATCAAGCTGCCGCCAGAAGTTCTGAAATCCCTGAACTGCATGAGAAAAACGAATACAGGGTGGAAAATTCCTAAAAGGAATAGAACCATGCAAGTAATAGCTGATTTTTCAGTCATGTGACTACTTTGGGGTTACGGCTAATCCAGTGCATCGTGTAGGGTTGTAAACTGTTGAAAGCAGATGAACATGCGAGAGACACGGCTTCATTGATACGATAGGAGTCATTGATCGACCGTCATGAATATTACACACCACACGGCCAACAGGGAGCCAGAAACAATGCCAGAACTGAAGCTAACAGGAGCCCTCTGCGGCAAGCATCATGGGTGGAAAGCAGCATCAGTTAGAGCCATATCTCCCGTTCCACCACATCCCGAAGCTGCCCAAAGGATTGAGATCTGGTGACCGTGGAAGACATTTGAGATGGATCAAGCTTTGTGACATGGAGCGTTCTCCAGCTGGAAGTGGCATCAGAAGATTGGGACACTGTGTGTCATAAAGGGATGGACATGGTCAGAACAATTCTCGGGGAGACTGTGCTAATGGTCAATTGGTACTAATGGGCCCCAAATGTGAGACCACCACCACCGCCAGCAGCAGCAGCAGCCTAAAGCATTGGTACAAGGATAGATCCAGGCTTTCAAATTCTGACTCTATTATCCGAATGGCGCAACAGAACAGAAAAGTTTTTCTAATGTTGGTGAGTCGGTGTGAATTGTAGTTCTCAGCTGACGGGAGTGGCACTCTGGTCTTCTCCTGCTGTAGCTGATGCTCTTCTGCAGAGCATGATTGTAACGAGTGGTCGTTCTATCAGTTCAAACCAGTCTGCCCATTCTCCTCTGGCATCAACAAGGCATTTGCTCCCACAGAACTGCCGCTCACTGGAGATTTTTTCTTTTTGTAAGCATTCTCTGTAAACCCTAGAGATGGTTCTGCGTGAAAATCACAATAAAGCAGCAGTTTCACCATGTCTAAATGCATGGAGTTGCTGCCATGTGATTGGCTGATTATACATTTGGATTAACGAGCAGTTTGACAGGTGTACCTAATAAAGTGGCCAGTGAGTGTATATAAATTTGACCGGATATATTTTTCTAAACCCATGAACGTTATGATGCAAAGTAAGTATTTATTACAGAGCTACATTCCGGCGACACACGGCATGAAGTCGAGACTCACAGAGTGCGTGCGAAGAACTGCGATGACTTTGGACAGAGCCATGTTCCACAGCTCTTCAGTGAAGGCTCTGGTCACCAGGCCTTGTGTGGCATGTAAGATGTGGTCCTCCACCACGAAAAACCTACAAAGCAAGATGGGAACGAGCATTAGCTGATGTGAATCAACTCCGGCAAACCGACGCCGGACTGAACTCACCCAACGATCTGATTAAAGTACTTCCTGTAGCCCTCCACCGTCTCGTGCTGCAAACAAACAGCGACGTTAGCGAACAAAGAAAATGAGAAAATGGGTTTGGAAATGTAATCCTCACCATGTTCGACTGAGGCTGCAGGACCAGCCGCGCTTGTTTTTTTCTTTGTTTCCTGTAGTAATTTTCAAAAGTCTCTCTGTCTCCCTGAAATTAGAAATAATGGGATTAAAGTGTTTCGTTAAAACAAATTCATATTCAATACTCATTCACAAGTTTGTCATTCAGGCCTGCTATAGATAGAACGACTGCTCCTGTGCTATACACATCCCCCCACCACCACCACCACCACACTTTGTCCCACCTCGGGGAGGTGACAGAATGGAAGAAAAGCTCGGATGTAGTCAGTAGCTGGTTAAAAGACTAACCAACAAAGTGAAATGTTGTTTTGGTTGTTCTAAAAGTCAGTCATCAAAGTGCTTCGGGATCATCAGCTCCCAGAATTCTCTCGACTCTCTCGTTCCCAAAGAGCAGTCTCCCGCCTCCAAAAGCAAGATCACATGACTGCGTATACCGCATTTCGTGTTCTAAGACGCAAGTAAGTTACTATAAATGAAAAAAACTTCTTCTAATGCAAAAAAACTAATGGCTTTTCAACAATGACCTTTTGTGTCTGACCCCCCTTGTGCAAGGTGTCAATGGTTATCTTTTGTACAACTATCAAGTGAGTATCCTTCCCCATGATTGTGTAGCCTACTGAACTGGACTGAGAGATAGGGCTGGGCGATAAATCGATTTTATCGGTTAGCTCGACTCAGTGGTGTACGTCGATGTGCTTGAATGAAAACCGATTTTATCTTTGGCGTAATATTGCAAACGAAGGTCGTTTCCGTAGAGTGTGGCTCACCTTCCTCCCCTTGTGTTTGCCATATACTGAGATACAAAGCAAATGGTAATTCCATGTATGTTTAAACATTAATACAAGCTCTTATCATACAGGAAATCAATAAATCCACTGTTTATAGAGAGTTGACAAGATATTTGTGCACCTGTCCATTCATTAATATTATTATTATTATTTTTCATGAGATCCTGACCTGCCTAGAAGTGGAGCAAGCTGTCCGAACACAGATAAGATAAGGGGAGGAAAAAGGAGAAGCTCAGACAATGTCAAATGTTGAAAGTACAGACTGGCTTGTATGTGCATGAAAGTATGCAAGTTCCAGTGAAATAAATTATATTTTTCATGATATTCTAATAATATGAGCAGCACACGTAGCAGTTATTTCTTTAAACCAAACATAACATTACTAATCAATGAGGGAAAATCTAAATCTGAGCAATGCATTCCACTCAGCCTACAATTGTCAAAGTTGGTGTTACAAACTCTTTCTTCTTCTCAGGAGAGCCTTTAATGAATTCTGGAAATAGCTTACCAGAACATCAATGGATTTGACCAAAAAACAACTTTGAGAGAGAATCTGCGTATCACAGTGCCTCTCTTGTTCGCCCAAGTGAAGTGCATGAGTTTGGGATGAGTCTGCTTCCTCTCTCTCTCTCTCTCTCTCTCGGTGTGTCTCTCGGCACCTATGAGCGCTCAGGCAGCCCAGCGGTCAAAAGCACTCGTGTTCTCATTAACTGAACCACTGAGGGGAAAGCGCTGGACTCATCCTCCGCCCTGTGAATGTCCCTCAGTTAGTGCACAATCTGAATGAAGCTCGGAACTTTTTTCACCGCTTTGTTTTTACGGCAAAAACGGGGGTTACTGCTCGGTCAGCCCCATTAGATGCTTCAGTCTGACCTCTTTTGTTGGGGCTCGGATGAGCTCAGGATTAGTTCTGAGCAGATGAGCGGTGGCACCGAGCGCTAACAAACTCCAGCTCACCTCGCTGGGGTTTAAGGCAGAGATAATATTGATGAGCAGACTGTGAAAACTCTGGAAATCCCTTTGCTTGTATGGGGCGATCGTGTTTGAAGAGGCGCTTGGAAGTAAAGTGTTTCAGTGAGAACAGAGTGGCTCGACGAAACGGATCAACAGGAATGTTTATGGAACAGAGAACCTCGTCTTGGTTTCAGCAGAACACAAACAGCTGTTACATAACACGAGAGTCACGAGGGGGGTTTACCAAAACCGTGTAGATGTGAAGACATCGGTAGACTGGCGAAAAATCCACAAGATCTTGTGCCGTCAAGACCTAAAAAAGAAAAAAGGAACAATTAGTTGTTTAAAGTTGTAACTCGCTATATTCACAACTCAAAACTAGATGACTAAAGTCTGTACACAATTGTGACTAGGAGTGATATAAACTTTACTCCGTTTAGAAATGATTTTCCTGAGCGGAGCTGTATATACCGGTATATATATTTATATTTCTGGTTGCTCAATGATTTCATTAAAAGGTACCCACTACAGTGATATATACTACTAGTGATGTATACTACTCTATGATTTTCTAAAGCCGAGATAGAGACAGATCAAACTGGTTGCTATGGTAAACAGTGTGGTTGCTATGGAGGGGTCAGTGACATAATATAATGGTCCATTTGTTCCCAACCCCGATTTCTTTATCGTTTACCAAAGCTGCGATTTCAGATTTCAGAAATTTTGGTTGCTGGGGTAAATAGTTTGGTTGCTAGGGAGCTGTTGGTGACTTCATAAAAATGTAAGCTGTTACTATAATCAACAAAGAAATCCCCATCCTTGTTTTTTCCCTGAATATATTTTTGTTTCAAATATTTTCAGTGGCCATTATAAGTCTTTATCTGCTTCTAGAGCCTAAATACTTTAGCACCGTGGTTGTTTGGTATGTTCTTGCACAGTTTGTCTCAGGTTCTCAGTTTGAGTTACAGTTTTATAAAGTTTGAGCCCATGTTAAATTTCCCAGCATTCTCAGCGATTTCCCAGAATTTTTTTAGTGGTACCAGTCTGAAAATATACAGCAAACCGGCTCAAATCAGTTTGGCTGTAGGAGCTTAGAATTTTTGCACGAAGCAAAAGAAGAATATTTGTTTATTGGATTTTACAAGCAAACATAATCAACGGTTAATCAATAATAAATCAAGTCAGCGACACATTGAAATAAGAAATGAAAAAGAACAGAAGCGACGGTCAGCTCAGGTCACATAGATGTTTTACATGTCGGCAAAAAGCACAAATTTGTGCACCTCCTCATCCACCTCCTCCTCATCTGCAGCCTCGGCGCTCAGGCCGTTGTGATGGACAGGTGTTCGTCCGTTCAGTCCGACCTCATGCAGAGGTTTGGCACAGCTCAGAATGGCCTGCTTCTGCACCGCACCGTTGAAGGTCCGGAGCTGCTGAGCCTGAGAGCATAATGAATGAGAGCTGTCAGTCACAGAATGAAACTCATGATGATTAAAGTGTGTAGTTGTGGTCGAGAGCACTACAATCATTCACAATGAAGAGATGGAATTTATGATTAGCTTTATGTTTTCTCAACTCATTCCACCGGCTTCATTACAGTGAAAACACTTTGAAAAACCGACTGTTTGTGCTTCAGGTAAAGCTGCACTAAAAATTAGAGGTCCCTCATTTTTATTCCATCAAATTTCTGTATTTTACCCTCTAAAAGCTTAGAGGGTAAAACTTTTATTAATGTAGTCAGAATTTTGTCGCCACCTTTAACTGTAACGTTTACACTTTATTTGAGCAGCATGATGCAATTTAAAAAGGGTAAATATGTTTGGAACAAAAGGGAATTTATGAAAATCTTATGTCAGTTTTTATGTTTAATTTAAGGTCTAAAAATGTAAAACAGAATGAAAGTTTCCACCTGTCTCATGGCGGTTTCTCCGATTTTGTCCGAGTGCTTTCGGATGCTTTCGAGGAAATCTTTGAGGTCAGACATGGAGATCTCTTTGATCTCTTCTCGGAGTTTGGGAAGCATCTCGGCCATGATCTGGCAGAACCTGTACTGGCTCACTCTGGGAATGTACATGTTCTCCAGCTGCTCCATGGTCTTCAATGCTGAGTAATATCTGAAATGAGTAACATTTAACCGCGATTACAGTCTGTGTCAAGTTACTTTGATAACCGCAAAACAATCCCACAAAATATCTGGCAACGGTGAACGCCATAGCTGATCCAGTGGCACAAATCTTGTTAGATTGATTGTTTCTGCCTGGCTGTCTCCAATGACCAATCCAGGCCTAGGCTGAAGTTAACCCCGCCTACACAGTTAGCATATGGACAAATATATAAATAAAAAGGAAGCAAGAACTGTGCTTTTCATTCATTACATTTTTTTAATCTTAGCATATGTCCATTTATCCAAAAAATTTTCTAGTTTTATTTATATATTTATTTAAGCATATATCCACTTGTGTTTAATTTATTTATTCATGTATTTAATTAATGTATTAAGTCATCATGTTTATTGTTAACTAGTCTCACTCTAGGGTCCTAGGCCCCTGTGAATGCTCCCTGACCTCGGTGCTCCGAATCCCGCGTGCGTCCGTGTGGAAGGCCAAAGTGGCGCCCTTCCCAGACACCAAAGGGCCAAAGAATCCCTGCCTGATTAGACCATGTCCCAGCCTGGTCATTAGCGCGCAGTGGCGACACACAGATTAATGGAAAAAACACATTGTGCTAATTGCCTCAATTTTAGTCGTGGGCCGGGTGCTTCAGGACGGTTCTGTGAAGAAGGGCACACACAAGGTCAATTGTCTTTGTGTTTGAAAGGTTTATTTATTCGGAACATGTTATGACTGACTAAGTAGACATAAATGGATGAAGAATGGTCATTATTTTCAAGTTCAAAGTGACCTCGCAGCCACCCCAATGAGAATAAGCGAAAGCGATTTCAATATATTTTTAGTTGCAATCGAATGTTTTAGGCACAATTTTACGGAGTCCCTAAAGGTTCATAGCTGTAGGAGGAAAAATGGCTTTAGGAGAAAAAAAATTAGGCTTGGCGGAAAAAAACTACGGAGCCCCTAAAGCAGGGGTGCTCATTACGTCGATTTGCTCATTACGCGGAGGTGCTACCGGTCGATCGCGGCGTGAAATGGAAACAATATCAGCCGATCATCCATCCCGTCACAGTTCAGTAAAGTTATCTGCAGATTCACGGATTCGGTTTTCTCTGATCAATAGCTCGAGACCAGAATGTTCTTAGTAAACAAATAATAGCTATTTTTAATCTGTGTTATGTAGCGGACAAACTACAAAACGTTTTTTATCAAAACAAGTTTCATTCGCAGAAACACATTACCGTCTATGAGCAACCCGCTGACATGGAATCGCTTAGGGACCGTCTGCAAATGACCAGAACCAAAATATGTTTCACGCCACTCCTCACCTGCATATTGTACTGCACGACTCAGTTTCAATAAAAATTTAAACATTTATTAGAGCATCCTTTTTATTCTTGATTATTTGGATCAAAGCTCAGTTGTTCCCATAAAAATCACTCTATTAGCATCAATTCAGGTCACACACAACTGTTCTAATGATTCAATTCAGTGCAAGTCATCAAATTAAACTCACGTTATTACAAAAAATGTAAATAATTAATTATTATGTGTGTTTTGTCAATTCTCAATAAAGTTGAAAATAATTGTTTGTTGATTGATGTTTTACATTTCTGTAGCGGGTAGATCACTTTGACTTGGTTATTTTAAAAGTAGCTCGCAAGCTGAAAAAGTGTGAGCACCCCTGCCCTAAAGGGTCATGGCGGTACTCTTTAGGGGCTCTGTAGGCTCTATAGTTTTTTCGGCCAGCCTTATTTTTTTCCAACACAGATAGTTTTTTCCTATCATCATTTTTTTCTCCAACCACCCTGACCCTTTAGGGGCTCCGTACAATTTCCATTTTTATACAATCCACTAAAATACAAATTTTGATCACAAATAAAAAGCTTTGGTAAATGGCACAGTTTTGGCAAAACTATGATGTTTTTATGACGTGAAAAAACTAGAGTGCTAGTTCCGGATTATTAGAAGGACCGTCTTGGGTTGTACTTCCACATGTTGATTTGTTAGATGTGTGCTAGTAATCGGGTCGGTTATTTAGATGCTTATTTTCACTCAGTATTCAACAATAAACTATTTACATCCCTCTGACTGAATTCACTCATTTCTCTCAAGATGAATGAATGAATGTGGAAACTGTCTATAATGCGCTCCGCAGGGGGGAGTTGGATGACTCTACTTCCGAGGAGTGGCCTTTTTAAAAACATGGCTTGTTTCAAATGACCTGTCTCTCCTGTTGAAATGGAAGAGATTGACCAATCACAGTTGAAACCAGGAGCCTGTAACATGAAGCCGGATTAAGTTAAGCTTAGTTTAGAAATAGTTGCTTTACGTTACGACATATTAAAGATTTGAAAGGTCTCTCGGGAAATATTTTGCTTCAAGATAAGAAGATCATACCTGTGACGCCTTTTCAGAATCGTCTCTCCATTCTTTTCACAAGTGCTTTTGGTACAGTCTGTGCTTGTGCTTGAAACCGTGTTTGTGTTAGTAATTCGTGAATTATATTTCAAGAAAGTTAACTTTCGTACGTGGTGCCGTAATGTTTTCTGCATCCGTTCCTTCTCCTCCGACACATCGCTTCACTCGCAAGGTAAGGTTTCACATTTGTGCACATATTACGTATTTTTCATGTGTTTTATTATCATTTATTACATTAACAATGTGTAGATTTAAGGATTGAAGAAACATTACTTGATTTTTCTCTGCTTTTCCATTTTTTCATCTACTTATTCTGTTGTTTCTGAGAGCCATTGCACGGATTAGGCGTTTTACATGGAAAACTTGCTTCAGGTTCAAATTGTTCGAGATCTGAAAATCACCCTGGAACGGATTAATTTTGTATCTCGAGGTACCACTTTATTTTGAACTGTACATCAAATGTTCTTTCCACAAATCCCATTAAAATTAAACTGTTTGGAATGATATGCAAACTAAAAGTAATATCCTGAATGCAACAACTATTAAAGGTTTAAACGCAGTGTAAAAGTTTTAAGAGATTTAATAAGCCTTCTATAGGGTTTCAAGGGCAACTTTATCTGAATCAACATAAATGATTAAAAGTTACCTTTTTGATTCGAGCTGCTCCTTCAGTTTGCTGTACATTTCCAGGACTGCAAACAAATATAAAAATGATTGAATAGCCAGAAAATTTTATTTTTAAAACAACTTCCTAATTTATAATACCGCTTTATGGAAAAAGGACACAAAAGCCAAATGTGCCCTAAAATATCTGGCCACTTTATTAGTTCCACTTTATAGTTTATTAAACTCATGACTCTGTAGCACATAGAATATTCATACCAGAGCTAATCTAGATTAGGAAGCATCTGCATAAAATCCCTCAAGAAATGCATCTGACTCTACTTGACTATACAATTGCTTGCAGGAAAGTTATGAAAGTTTTACAAACTGGTAAAAGAGAGTCTGACCTTTTTCTAGACCAACTTTCAAATCTTTAATGTAACTTTGTAGCTTCACCATAAGTCCAAAGTTCCACTTACGTCTACACTAATAACTTTCTAAACTGATTCTTTGGCTTGAGATGGGTCTATTTGAAGTCGGATGGACTGACGACCTGTCCAGGGTGTTACCCCCGTCTCTCGCCCAAAGTAAGCTGGAGAAAGACATCCGCCGATCCCCGTGACACCAAAGGGAATAAGAGGGAAGAAGCTGATAGAACGAATGAAGTCTTTTACCGCCATGCTAGTTTTTCCATCATTTGACAAAAAAACTTTAGTAAACTTATACGCCAAATGTCTGTCAGACGTCAAATTTGGCTATAAATCTGTTCTGAATTCAACTTATGGAATTCAAGTTGATAATGCGAACAATTTTCGTTACTTTTGTCAAAAAGTTCAACATGCTGCTCGCTAAACTGGTCATAAGACTTAAATGTATTGGCACCAAACTTGGTTAATATGGTAACAACCATGTTCTGATGGTGCACATACTGTTTTGGTGCAGGACCCCCTAGTAGTCTGGAGATATGGGAAAAAAAGCTATATCTCCCAAGCCATTGATTGGTCCCTTCAAGTCAAGCCATGTCCAATTGAACCACATCAGCTATTTTGAATATCGACATTTTTTATTAGTCAAAAGATCCCTTTATCTCAGGAAGGCATTCACGGAAACTTCTGAAGGAATGCACCTGCTCTGAAAGGACTCAACTCAACCCTTTTTTTTTTGTCAAAACACGTCTTTCCTTTTGTCCTGAGTTTAGTCGAGAACATAGAAGCTAACTATAAACCATATAAGAACATAAAACCATATCTGGGGTAATATCGAGTTCATTTGAAAATATACTCTTTCACACTATTCTCAGATTATTTGTCCAATTTTCACCAAATTGGAATTCGAAAATCCCCAAACCTTGCTGGTTAAAAAGAGCTGCATCTCAGTACCTAACACTAACCCCTCGAAAAGCTGCAACAGTGTCACTTTAAGGTAAAAGTTCATAAACCTTTATATAGAGCTCAAACCATTTTTACAAGCGCATCTTCATTTCTCTGCCTGTCTCCTACAAGCTTGATCCTGTGTCACTGCGTCACACTTATATTTGATTTTTCCAAGAATCTTGAAGAGGGGTTCGACCCACAAACCCTTGGCATTGAATCATTCCTAAGACCAGCTCACAGATGTGGCTTTTCAGAAACACAAAGAGCAGCTGAACGGCTCTGATTTCACATTTAAAGTTACACGAAACCATACATCTTCAATCATCCAAATCACTAATGAGCTTGATTTGTTGATGAGCAATTACCAAGTAAATTGAGCAGATGTAGCTAATAAAGTGGCCAGTGTGTGTATGTTTCAACGTTCTGTTTTGTTATTTAACCAAATTACTGTTACAGTTGAGTATTCAGCTCTACAGTTGTGCTCGTAAGTTTACAAAAGTTTAGATTTCTTGGCCATTTTTCAGAAAATATGAATGATGAAGCAAAATCCAGTTTTCCTACTTATAGACCATTTATTGTCAAAAAACTGATTAAACCTTTTTGTATCAGAACAACAGAAACTTTCCAAATAACCCTCTACAAGCTCTAAATATTTTGTATCCCCTTTTAACATCAACGACATCCTGAAGTCTCTTGAGGTAGTTGTGGATGAGGTTCTTTATCTTCTCTGTTGGTAAAGCAGCACGTTCTTCTCGGACTCTTGTAAATTCTTGCATGAACGACACGTTTGAGTTCTCCTCAGAGTGTTTCAGTGATATTGAGATCAGGAGACTGAGATCCACTCCAGAACCTTCACTTTGTTCCGGTGGAACCGATGACGAGTGGGCGTGGCCTTGTGTTTTGGATCGTTATGGTGTTATAATGTTCAGTAACGTCCCATGAGCAGCTTCTGGCTGGTGAAGCACATTTTCCTCCAGGATCCTTTGAGAACATGCTGCCTTCATCTTCCATCTATTCTGACCACACTTCCTGTGCATTTGGAGCTCACGCATCCCCAGAACATCAGTGACCGCCTCAGTGCTTCACAGTGGGTTTTTATTTGTGGGTTTTTCTTTGCATCTCTTACAGTTTTTCTGGCAGTTGTAACAGAAATGTTTGAACACAGAACACAGAATGGGAATCTTTTTACATCCCTTTCCTGTTGTGTTCAGTTCAACCACCTTTTCCCGTAGATCCTTCGGCAGCTCTTTCACTTTTCCCATCGCTCAGAATTCAGAAAGGCATCACTGAATGAAAGAGGTGAGGGTCAATCAGGAGCCAGAAACTCAGAAACCTTTTCTGCACAAACATTGTTTCCAAGCAAACAGATCGAGGTGAGGATGGTTCTCTTCAACAGCCGCTCGAACCCTGTGTATGTTTTTGGGAATGTTACCTGGCCAAAATCACCAGGGTATGTAGACTTTAGATCCGTCATTTGGAAAGTTTCTGTTGTCATTATGATTTAAAAACCAAATAAAGGGCTTCACCCAACCACTATGAGTGGAAAACGTATCATATTTTCTAAAAAATGCCAAGAAATCAGAACATCGTGTGTGTGTGTGCGTGTGTGTGTGCGTGTGTGTGTGTGTGTGTGCGCGTGTGTAAGCTTATGAACACAACTCTACATCATAGTTTTACATCAGGGTCACAGCTTGAAAACACAATAATGTCCAAATACCAAAATCTCTAGAAAGCAATTTGAAGATTTGACTCAAAACGTGAAGTATTTTATCGATTTCTCTCTTGTTTTACTGATATTTTGACAATTCCTCGAACAAGGAACATCTAAACAGTTTGTGATCAACCTAAGAAAGGATTTTCAAACATAAAACATCGACTCGCTCTCAAGTTTGGGATGAATTTGCGCTTTTCTGACCGGGAATGCAGAGCTGGAGCTTCTCCACGGTGGTGGCCATGTTCCTCTGCTGGAGCCGGCAGCGGATGACCTCCTCCGTTTGGGCCGTCACCTTACATAAGGAAAGGTCAAAGGGTGTGAAACCCTCTCAATTAACGAGAGTCCTCTCCGCACCATTGTCTGATAATTCACATTCTTCCCATCTAACGGCAGACATGCAAACAAAGCCAGACTGTGCCGTACCTCCCGTCCGGCGTCTTGAAGTCTTCGGTTGGTGTCGCTCACTTGGCCCTTAAAACATAATATCACTTTTGTTAGACAAATAAGCCCGCGGTTCCCTGTTGTAGCTGCTCACCCTTGTAATTAGATCATACTTCATGACGAGTCACGAACAAAGCCATGCAAATTCAAATTAAATGTGCAGCGGGAACTTGAACTTTTGGTCGGCGGGACTCTTTTATGGCCGGTAATCGCTTCTGACAGCCCTTTCTAACAGATTCTGTGACAAACTTCTCAATTTTACTTGGGATTTTTGAACTTTGCTTGTTCCTCTGGCTCTGTCAAACAATTCAAATCAATGACCCAATTGACCACTGGTCCCTTGTTGCTAACTTCAATGAGCTCTATGTGCCATTCTTTGTCCGGGGTAAAACGTGGGTTGCATTTTCTGGTAATTAAACATTTCGTTTTTCTTTTTTTCATTGCGGAGGCTGAACACAAATGCTGGGTGGCTGATTAACATCGAATGTGAAGATCTCCACACCACTGCGCCAGTACAGTGGTCCAGGTGCAGGCACCGCACGACAAGAGACTTTCCCACATATTAAATCTCATTATATCATCGTAATAAGGAACCGCTTTATGAGTTTATAAAAATGTCATTTATTCACCCGACAAAGAGAGCTCAGCGACCTCATTGATGCTCTATGTGCTCTCTTGTTATCTGAATATGCTTTATAGAATGTGCTTCTAATTACGTGGAATGGTGAGACACTTTTGTGTCGTTCGGTTGCCGTATTTCACTCTGGGAAGTGGAAAGGGAGCTAAAGAGAACTGACGTGTGAGGCCTGGAGCTGCTATCGAAGCCATGAACACGCCAGGATCAAACGGTCATGTGCGAAAGATAAAATAGAATCTGTTTTCTTTAGACGGAAGCAGCTGACTTTTAGCGAAGATGTAGTGTTTGATTTAACCCTTTAAGGCCACATCTCATTGGATAGCTGCATGTTGTTAGAGAGAACCCTGGATTACTCCTCAAATAATGAGAATAATTTATTTATAAATGTCGGGTGAAACTGTGTTAAATCTAATTTAAAGAACGAAATGGGTTGAATACTATTAAACCGATACAAAACAACGACATTTATTTATATTCAGACACTTCCCTCTTGTGGCGGTGAAACGCATGTGCAGGGACAGAACTGAGTAAACGTAGCAGATGAATCCTAATTTCATTTCTACTGTTTTATATTCACAGAAAAGCATTGCATTAATAAGTGACATGTATCCAAAACAACATACATTTTAAGGAAGTAACACATTTGGTCAGTGTTTCTTTCCTTGGAGTTCATTTTTTGCTTTTGAGGAAACCTATGAAATGCACATATGAGGGCGCGGCTCATAAAATTGGAATAATAGGAAAATATTTCAGTAATTCATTCGTCACAGACTGATATATTTCACATTTTTATTTCCTTTATTTTAAATGATTATAATGGTCAACTGATCTAAACGCCCCAAATTAGAAATATTAGAACATTCTTTGAGGTTCTGAGAGCTCAGGTCGCTCTGATAGTGGCCTTCAGCTCTTCTGCTTCATTCGATCTGGTGTAACTTCACAAATTTTCTTCGGGGTTTAGCTCAGGCGAGTGTACTGGAACAATGGGCTGGGTTTTGGCAATTTGATTCGATTCTTATTTTTATGTTTCGGTTCAATATCGATTAGCTACACATATTGCTACAATTGCTACTAAACTGAAACTCTCCTACTTCGGTTTAGTACTGAAATACACATCTGCATTAATAATAGAAGCACACAGCTGTTTATTTTAAGCAACTTTTATTTCAACGAGAGGTGAACATTAAAATCTTTTTACGTGAAGCACCTGCATTAACCCTTTAACTCCTATAATGATACTGTAATTCTAACAGTTCGTCTGGTATTGTTGTCTTGTTTACTATCATTGTGTCAGAAAAAAAGTGTTTGTATAATTTTCAGAGGAAATAAAACTTTCAAAATCTGGCAAATATTTGTAATTTGTATGTTATAAATGCTCAGAACTGTGTGTAATAACAAGAAAAGTAACTGATTGGAATTTTCATCAAGTTTCTCTTTATAAACAACTATAAATGTACAGCAACAAGATTTTAGAGATTACAGAAAAATATTCTGTCACTATTTACAAGTGTTTTGGCACTGGAATCGAACAGTACAGTGTGCCAAAAACAGCAGAAGAGTGCAAGGAAACAAAGAAGAAAAGACGCACTTCATGCGAGAATGCGGAAGAGTCGCGGACATATAACGCGTTAAAAAAACAATACAATCTAACACTAATAAGACTGTTACTACTACTAAGATAATACTTATACTATTATATACAGTATAAATATAATATGTACAATGAAATCTCCGCTGAAACACAGATAAAGTATTGTTAGATCACTCATCTGTCACTGCTGCCCTACGCTCCACAAACTTCCCGCCCCTGGCACACACAATGTGGTCATTACAATAATAAATGTAATATTACTCTTCCTCAGCTTTCAGTATCTGTTGAGATTTTGAGGCGTGCATGTCATTATTCTGTTGCCGTGACAGGTTCTGGGTTAAGAATCGATTCGGAATTTGTGTGGTGGTTCCTGAACCACTGACGGCTCTTTGTGAATCTCCCCCATATTTTAGAATGGGTTTTGTTTCACAATCCTCTCCAGCGTGCAGTTATCCCCATTTCTTGTACAGTTTTTGTCTTCCAAACCTTTTCCTTCCCTTCTCCTCTCTTTTAATGTGCTTGGGCACAGAGCTCTGTGAACAGCAGCCTCTTATGTTTCTTACCCTCCTTGTGGAAATTACCAATGGTTGTTTTTTTTGAGCAATTATCAAGTGTAGCCTATAAAAATAGACTGAGATACCGTTTAAAGGCCTTTGTGGGTGTTTGAGCTGATTAGAGTGTAGCACCAGGTGCTTTCTAGATGGAACCTCTTAACACTATTGTGATTTTCTGAGAATTGGGGATTTTCATGTCGTCAGGTGTAATCATCAACATAAACAGAAACTTGAAATATATCGGTCTGGAAGTGGAATTACTGAATTAATAACGTTTTCATGATATTTAAATATGGGAAGTTAAGCTGTCTCCATCACAAATCCTCTGTCTCTAGGTCAGTTTTGTCAGAAAGTCACTAATGTTGTGTAAAAACAGAGTTTTGACTGCTGCCATTGTGCTTCATTTTGAGGCGTTAAGCATGTGCTTCGAGTGCGCGTACCATCAGTTTCTCAGCATCCGCTCGAACTTTAAGCAATTCTGTGATGGCGTCCACGAATCCCTGATGATGAAAGTTGCACATTTTTTCAATCTCTCGATCGTGGTTGCGTATTCTCGCATCAAGCTTCTCCATAAACCTTTTGTGTGCATTGGGCTGATCATCGTAAACGGATCTATCAAAAACAAATATCAAAGCAAAACGTTAAACACTCATTAACAACTTGTCAGGTTTAGCTGAGACACATTATGTTCCAAACAAAGAGACAGATATTTGCATCCAAATCAAACATACAGTTGTGCTCATAAGTTTAAACACAAATTTCCAGATTTCCCCTTCCATTTTTCAGAAAAATATGAATGATACAAAAGTATTTTCCCATTTATAGTTGGGGGTAACCATCCTCACCTCGAGCTGTTTGCTTGGAATCAATGTTTGTGCACAAAAGGTTTCTGGGTTTCTCCTGATCGACCCTTGCCTCTTTCATCAAGTGCGCCGACATTTCTGAATTATGAGCGATGGGGAAAGAAATAAAGCCATCGAAGGATCTACAGGAAAAAGGAAGTTGAACTGAACAAAACAGGAAAGGGAGATGAAAAGATCCAAGGAACCGGGAAAGCCCATCAGCAGTGTTCAAACAGACACAGAGGTGGGTCACTGATGTTCTGGGGATGTGAGAGCTCCAAAGGCACAGGAAACTTGGTCAGAATCGATGGAAGATAAAAGCAGCATGTTCTCAAAGGATCCTGGAGGAAAATGTGCTTCATCAGCCAGAAGCTGCTCATGAGACGTTACTGAACATTCCAACACCACAACGATCCAAAACACAAGGCCACGCCCACTCGTCATCGGTTCCACCAGAACAAAGTGAAGGTTCTGGAGTGGATCTCAGTCTCCTGATCTCAATATCACTGAAACACTCTGAGGAGAACTCAAACGTGTCGTTCCTGCAAGAATTTACAAGAGTCCGAGAAGAACGTGCTGCTTTACCAACAGAGAAGATAAAGAACCTCATCCACAACTACCTCAAGAGATTCAATTTTAAAGGGGGATAAGAAATATTAAGAGCAGGGGTGTGTAAACATTTGATCATTTGGAAAGTTTCTAGTTATTAAAACTTCAGTCAAGCACTAACTATCAGTGGTAACAATGTTTTGAGTTCTCATTCATATTTTATGAAAAATGGCCAAGAAATCAAACATTTCGCAAACGTACGAAACTTATGAGCATAACAGTATTTCAACTTAAGTTAATGGCAATTAATTAAAAAAACCCTTCAAACACAATTCATTTACTTGAACCTGGTGTTCTTACACTGATAATTTACTTGATTTGTGCTCACATTTTGTGTCAATGTGTGTTCAATTCCTAAAATAGCTTTTACGATCAACATTTTGAAATGTTTACAATTTACAATGTTCTTTCAACAAAACCAAATTGAATTATAATTTTTTAGCATACATGAAAAATATATATAATTTCTTTAGTAATAATACAACAAAAGAATACATATAATTAAATGTAAAAATATAATACAACAATAAACATATACATGTTTTATAAAAGAAAGATATTGGTTTGCACAATGTTCAGTTGTTGGGGCTCATTGGTGAAAATGTATCCAACAGCTCCACCGTGTGGTGTACAGTATGCGTTAAACTATAATAAAAATGATTGGTATCTAAAATTATAAACAGTAACTTGAATATTTATTACACATTTTCAGGGTTAAAATCAAGCTTAATGCACTAAATTACTTTTACTCCACCAGCATAAAAGTGTTAGTGCCATAAGAAGAAAAATACTACGAATTATTATTTATTAACCAGTAATTAACATCCATCTCTAACTGTGAAGTGCTTCTGTGAGTTCTCATGTTTGTTTGGATACTCAAATAAACGTTTTCAAAGGTCATTTCCTGTAAAAAACTGAGAACCAGCGTCAGGTTTAGGACCTGTTTTCACTCCTTTTCAGATCATTTTATGGGATATCCTTTCTTTCACAGGTTTCACCGGGAGGCACACACAATGAGTTTCCTCTTTCCTGTTTTTAACAAGACCAAAGAGTCAGGAGATGACCAAGGAAACTCCAGCACACCGCTAGTGATGACACCAAATATCTCCGAATAGCTTTAGTAGCACTATGTTAAACTATTGTGTTAGATTTCTTATTCTTTGTTTAAAACTGTTTTTTTTTTTCAGTTTTAAACTCAACATAACGGAAACTTTCCAAATGACCCTGATCAAAAGTTTACACACCCCAGCTTTTAATATTTGTATTCCCCTTTAACATCGATGATGAGTCTCTTGAGGTAGTTGTGGATGAGGTTCTTTATCTTCTCTGTTGGTAAAGCAGCATGTTCTTCTCGGACTGATTCTTTCATGAACGACACGTTTGCGTTCTCCTCAGAGTGTTTCAGTGATATTGAGATCAGGAGACTGAGAACCATCCCAGAACCTTCACTTTGTTCAGGTGGAACCGATGACGAGTGGGCGTGGCCTTGTGTTTTGAATCCTTTGAGAAATGCTGGTTTCCTCTTCCTGAGTAACTAGGGATTCAACGGTACACAAAGCTCTGATGGGCTTTCCCAGATCCTTGGAGATCTTTTTATCTCCCTTTCCTGTTTTGATCAGTTCAACCACCTTTTCCCGTAGATCCTTCAACTCTCTTTTTCATTCCCCATCGCTCAGAATTCAGAAATGCCGGCGCATCACTGGATGAAAAGATGAGGGTCGATCAGGAGAAACTCGTCGTTATGATTTTAAAAGAGTAAACGGTTGTTTCACAATAAATCCCTTCAGCTTCACCCAATCGCTAACTATTGGTGGAAACTATGCTTATGTATTTTCATTTATATTTTCTGAAAAATGGCCAAGAAATTACACACATTTTGCAGGGTGTATTGAGACCATACAGTGGAACCCCAAGATACAAATGCTTCGAGTTACCAAATGTTCGGGATAATGTTTTCTGCATCCGTTCCATCTCCTCCGACACATTGCTTCACTCTCAGGGTAAGGTTTCACATTTGTGCACATATTACGTATTTCGCTTGTGTTTTATTATCATTTATTACATTAACAATGTGTAGATTTGGGCGGCACGGTGATGCAGTGGGTAGCACTGTGGCCTTCCAGGTAGAAGGTTGTCGGTGACCTTCCTGGAAGGAGTTTGCATGTTCTGCCTGTGCTTACGTGGGTTTCCTCCGGGTACTCCGGTTTCCCCCACAATCCCAAAAACATGCGGCAGGTTAATTCAAGAATCTAAATTCCCCTCAGGTGTGAATGTGTGAGTGAATGTTGCCCTGTGATGGACTGGCGACCTGTCCAGGGTGTACCCTCGACTCTCGCCCAATGTGTGCTGGAGACAGACCCCCGTGACCCCAAAAGGGAATAAGCGTGTTTGAAAATGAATGAATGTGTAGATTTAAGAATTGAAGAAACTACTTATTCTGTTGTATCTGAGTGACGTTAGGCGTTTTACGTGTAAAACTTTCTTCGAGAATAATTTCGTATTTCGGGGTACCACTGTATTTTGTTATTGACCCATTGATATACATTTTAAATTCTACATTTACTGAATTTCTGACTCTCGCGGTTTCGGTCTGGTGAAATGAAGCTGACTGATTATGTTTGGTCCTTCTGTAAAACTGAGATGAAACAAGATCTGGAGCAACAGAAAACCGGAAAGAGATTGACTCATGTTTACAAACCCATGGTGAAACGCTGCCCTGTGTGGTGTCAAGATTTCAATGGTGGTGATCCAGATATGAAATATCAGATATTAATTTCATTCACCAAGGCCACACCCACAGAGTATTGCGTCACTTCTCGTACAACAATAAAAGACTGATCTAATTGAAATCATGTATAATGTGTGGAAAAATGAAACGAGCTTTCCTTCTGTCGACACCTTTTCTCATGATGCAGGCCTTGAGGCTTCACCTTGAATGTTTACACTGTGACTTTTCATCACAACATCTCGGATATAAACAAATAAATGGCAAATTATGAACAATATTTACATAATCATCATCACTAGCCTACACCTTTACATGATTAATGACAAAACGACTCAAACCCGGTGACATTAACCGAGCTTACTCGTAATTAAGAAGGTATAACACGTTAATAGAGCATCACGATCAGCAGATAAGCACTTTATTCGTTTGATTAATCAGCAATGACAAGAGCCCTGCTGAGGTGCATCCTTAACAAACAAAGGCCTGCTTTCCATCCACCAGACAGGGGGAACATCTCATCTTCAGATCACTGTGGAAGGAGATCGGGTGGTGCTGGTCTCTTACCGGAGCGTGGGCCCCAAACACGCCGTGTCCGTGCTCTCAATCTCTTGTAATATTCGTTCATGTTCGGTGATGGTCTCCAGGCTCTCGCTGTCCGCCATGTTGGCACTGAGCGTCACAGTGTTCGTGTGTGTCAACGCAGAGGAGACGCAGTGGCGCAAGGCCACCGGAGGGGGGCAGCAGAGCGCTGGGCTGGCGTCGGCCAGTGACACAGAGAGGTCACGAATATCAAATGAAATCTATTTTATTGTCAGATCACCGCGGCACTTGTTCCTAGGTCAGTGTGATTGTTTTGAGCAAGCCTCAGACAGCGCAGGAATAATTGACGTAAAATTGCCAACAAATTTATATTTATGAATAAAAACGAAAGGGATGGTAATTATAGATGCATACATCATTATATAATATATTCATGCACAAAATTTATTATTACATTATTGCACGTATATTATTTAATTATAATACAAATATTATTCAATATACAAATACCAAATGTATTATTACTTTGAAATAAGTAAATTTTTATACATTGTATAAAATAAGTGGCATATTAAACACTTTGTGAGTTTTATTGCTTTTTTAAAACATTTATTTTGCATTAATTTTTTATTCTGTATCAGTGAAACCCTAATGTTTGGGCCATGGTGGGCCACCTTAATTACGCATGAGCCATTCTACCAAATGGGTGGCTTTGGCTTGTTGCAACTTTACAAAAACAGATTCCAATAGCATACATATGTAAGAATTCCAAATGGGAAAGGATCCAAATCTTCTAAGGATCCAAGTGATGCAACGTCCTGCTGAAAAACTGACTTTTGGAGACTTTGACCTATGACTTAAATGTTTTGTTTTTTTTTATCTACGAAAGTAGATAAAAAAAATGTATTTCTAAAAAAATGTTTTTGAAGCAAGCAGTATACAGTATGGATTTACACACCAATGCAAGAGAAATAAAAAGTTATTTAAAAAGCAATAAATGCTATTTTCAGTGTTTTCTGTAGATTTGGTCAATATTTTAAATGTTATAGCAATATATATATATATATATATATATATATACTCTTTTAAATTGTCGATTTGACAGCAGGATTTCCTAATATTGGCATCAGCTGCGAAAAAGCAACATTGGTCGACCTCTACATTAAACACATTTAAATTGAGGCAGACATCTTGTCTTTCTAATAAAAGCCCTGATGTCCTGCTAGAGATCCATCACTGATCCTCACTGAGAGCAGAGAGCTTTTACACATCCATCAAAAACACAATTTTTATAAATTCTACCTCAGCGTGTTTCCAAGGGGCAGATCTACTGACTCCAGCTCTGCAAAAACATTCCCATAGAGCCTGGCCTCCCCTCGGTCCTCCTCCGGGGGGCTCGTGGGAACCCCGGGACTGTGCATGGCTGTTCTTCTGCTGCTTTGACTCGACTGTTTCAAGCAGGACATGCACATACTCCTCGTGTCAGCAGAAAACAGAGGAAAGGGGACTGGCCTTGTGATCTCTGGTACTTTGAATCCAACAAAACAGCCTCGTGTGCTTTCAGGGCTGTTAAATATTTTCCATTTGAGCTTAAGAATGTTCATAAACTGCACTGGGAACTGTTTTATGGTACGGTGGAGGCAACAGGGAAAAGACCAGGATGTTTGTTACAGGTTCTTCTTATGAAAGTGCTCATAAAATCAGCAAGAAATTCAATCTAATCAAGTCAACAAGCAGTTGTTTGACACACTTTTTAAATATAAATGAATGAATAAATTATATTATTTATTATAATCACATGTTACACTCTTTATTCAGTCAAAATTATTCTACTTGCAATTGAACTACATTATTTTTGTTATTTTATAATATAACAGAATAAAAATAATAATTAGAACAAACATCATTTTAATTATTATGAATAAATATATAATAATTTTAATAAAAAAGTAATAACGATTCATTTAATTAAAGTTATTATCTACAGATTTTTTTGCAAAAAATTATACGTAACAATTACGATTCATTTATTTTTTATTATTATTACTGATCAATAATTAAACTCTAAAAACTTTTCTTTGCTGTATTAAAATGGTTATTTACAATTTTATAAGCAAACTTTCTTTTTTGATCTTTTTTGTCATTTCATTTTAAATTACAACTAATCAACTAATACTTGTTATTATTTTTTACAATTACATATGAAATTTTATTGTTAAAATATATTATTTTTAATTGAAAAATGTCAATCAACGAGAAAGAAAACGTAATATTTATTTTTAAATTAATAGTCATTTTTGATTCCTAACACATGATAAAGGACTTTAAAATCACCTTCAAAGAGCATCACCATTTTAAAACTGTACCCCTTATGAACACTAGAGGGCAGAACAAATCTTTTTATGTTTTGTAACGGACCTTTGGAGTCACTCTGAAGCTTTTTTTATGAAAGTTATTCAGAATAAGATTTGTCATTCATTTTTTATAGAACTGTTTCGCTGAATTGAAAGTTATCACTGAAGCAGGAAAAGCGATCGATTCTTTTGAGATGTGAAACCTCTCACACTTCCAGAGGATCAACAGTAAATCCAAAAACATTAGCTTCTTAGTAAACTTAATCAAATGGAACGTGTTAAATAACTATTTTAGCGTGCTGAGTTATGGACCCAACAGTAATTATGATTTTGGAGTAATAATGAAGTGAAATAAAATGATTCTCGGAGACCCTGGAACTCTTAAGAGCTTGCGCTTCTTCTGTGCTCGATCCGGTAATTGTTGCTTGGCTAGAAGCGATGTTTCTGCTCCTGCCGTGTTTCTGTAATTACTGGCTACTGAGGATAAACTCAACAGAATTTTAATACCGTCACATCCCAGAGGAGAAAATGGAGCTCCTCTTGTTTCTAGAGCACGGTGGCATGGAGAAAGCGCATGCTGCTGCACATCAGGGCCTGCCTTGAAGTTAGCTTCAAACACAAAATCTCCCGGGAAATTCTTGTGAGGAAAATAAAACTTTGTTGTCAATAAAAGCACAGGAAGTTTTGAAGGCCAGGTGCAGGATTCTTACACTCACCGGCCACTTTATTAGGTACACTTTGCTACTTCAAGATCCACATCTTTTGTTACCGGAAACATTTCTCTGAGAGTTTGCCCCATTTCGACTTGAGAGCATCACACAGCTGCTGCAGATTTGCCGGCTGCACACCGTTCCACCATATCCCAAAGGTGCTCCACTGGATTGAGATCTGGAGAACATTTGAGTATAGTGAACTCATCGTAATGTTCAAGAAACCAATCTGAGATTATTCCAGCTATATGACATGGAGAACGTCCTGCTGGGAGCAGCATCAGAAGATGGGGACACGGTGTTTAGAAAGGAACAGAGATGGTCAGAATGAGGGTGAGGCTGTGGCGCTGACACGATTGGTGCCAATGGACCCAAAGTGTGCCAAAAACATTCCACCCACCCCCTTACATTACCACCACTAGTCTAAACCTGAGGCGGGATGGATCCATGCTTTCATGTTGTTGACGACAAATTCTGACCCTAGCATCCAAATGTTGACATCAGATCAGGCATTTTAATTTTGGTGAGGCTGTGAAAACTGTTGCCTTGGTTCTTAGCTGACAAGAGTGGCAGCCAAACGAAAGCCTTCCTTCGAAAGTATTATAAACGATTACCGTCTGGTAAATATGGTTGTGCTTGAGAAGTTTCTTTGGTGCAAGCATTTATTTAAAGGTAGTAAACAGACTGAAATTATGTTTTTGTGGAACCAAAATGGAGGCAAGTCTTAACAATGCAGGAACACGCCCTCTGGTAACCCAACCGGAATCATTTTAGATTTGGTAGAAAGTTGAAATAACACGTAGGGTGACTGTTTTGTGCGTTGCTTTTGGTTTTGGAGAGAAACTGAAAGTTTGGGCTTCACTTTTTCTACACTACACACATCTGTGGAGAATCTGATGCTCTTTTAATGCTGCTCCCAGGCACACAAGGCACAGGGTCAAGACTTTGTGATCTCTGGTACTCTCCCAGAACTCCTGTCTTCACTACACCCTGCTTGCAGGAGCTGTCATGAATATCTTACTTTTAGACGTATCTGGAAAAAGCTTGTGGAAAGCTGCGCTGTCCTGAAACAGAATATAACGGTGGAAGGATGATGTCAATCTGCAGCTTAAACCCTGAAACGAGTTAGCATTTTAGCGCTTCTGGTTAGCTCTTAAGCCTATGAGGTTTTCGAATGGGGTTTTGGAAAAAGGCTCAGTTGTCAACTGAAAGTATGTGCACACTTCAACAAAAAAATAACCAAGGATGTAACTGTAGCCGTGGTTGTTAAGATAAGGCGTGTGGATAAGATCCTGCAGCATTTCAGACTTTTCTTTGCACCAGCCTTTGAGAAATTTGTGAAAATACATCAACTACATTTCCAAAAGCATTCAGACATTGTTAAGGACTTTGTAGTTTCCACAGCACAAGATTCCAAACCTGTATCCATACTGAAACCACACCCCCTTTTCACCTGAGCAGCAAATCACCAATTACTTATCCTTTAAAGAGTCACAACACCCATCACACTCAACAGGGGGCTTTCACCGCTCCATTTTCTAAAAGCCTTTACACACTGTGAACAATACAAATTACAGTTATGAAAAGGTGAATGTTTCATATGCAAATTTTATATATATACATTCTGATGAGCCGGGGCGTGATCAGCGCTGCCAGGTACAACTCCTTTGGCCTGCGGTGCTTTGTCAGCTTCGCGTAATCAAGCGGCGCGCTTTAAACCTCTACAGCAGCCGATGAGAAGAGAGTCAGATTGTTTGGCATGTGGAGCAAGGGGACAATTTTTCTTCTGTCGGGGGCAGCAGATGGAGATCACGGGAGCTACCAGTAGCCGAAAGAGCCCAGGAGATGCCCACCGATATAGGGTCACCGACGGACAAGTTGAGTCACTGGGCTCGACTGGGCGCCAGCTCCCTGAGAAAAAGTCGTCAGCCCTTGGAAACAGGCCCATAGGCGACCCGAGGAGATATCGGGAAACCACGCATCGCTAGACTAATGGGGTGTAAGAAAGCCACGCAGGAGTACTCGGAAAAGAAATAACGTTTATAACGTGGAAAGTGCTGTTCTGTAGCACAACTTACAGAAACCCTGTGACGCGTTCTCAGAAGCGTCTCTTCATCTGTCTGCACACCGTGTTGGTGTCAGTAATTCGTGAAATATCTTGAGAAAGTTATCTTTCATACGTGGAGCCGTAATGTTTTCTGCATTCGTTCCTCCTTCTCCAACACATCGCTTCACTCTCAGGGTAAGGTTTCACATTTGTGTACTTATTACGTATTTTGCTTTTGTTTTATTCAGTTTTATTATCATTTATTACATTAACAATGAGTAAATATAAGGATTGAAGAAACGTTACCTATTTTATTATACTGTTGTTTCTGAGAGCCGTTGCACAGATTAGGCGTTTTACATGGAAAACTTGCGTTGGGATACAAAACGTTTGAGATACGAACGTCACCCTGGAATGGATTATATTCGTATCTCGGGGTACCAATGTACGAGTATTGTGTTCTTATTTAATTGAATGGTTGTGATTGGAAATTCGTTTCGTTTCACTGAGATGTGAACAGCGAGAATCACATTTTTCAATGGTTATAATGCCAATGGTAGTGAGAAACGTGATTATATGTGTATTTTAGTGGATGTGTAGCGTGTATAATTCTTGTATTGCAGTTCATTTCAAATGTTGCCTGTAAATGTTGCAGACTGGTTCTAGATTGGGGATGAATTCTGCCTTCTTGGAGCAGGAGAAACCCTCACCCTTCGAAAATCTCATCTCAGCAACTCTGATCTCCTCATTCATCTGGAGGGTTGTGGTACCTGGACATTAAAACTGAAATCCATTGGTTCCTTTCTTCTGGATTTATGTTGCAAGACTCTTGTCATATCCGTCTTTCTGCATTTCAATAAATCACAAAAGAGAGACAAGGAAGTTTGGAATCCTTTCTTTGTTATTTGCAAATTAATTTAATCAGCCCACCTCGTGACGATCATTATTTTAGAGGAAAAAAACCTCTGTGGACGACAGGGGTGTACTTGGAGGGTTACACCTTCACTCCTTAATGATTGCATCATCTGTCAAACGATTGAACACCACTGAGCTCCAGACATCGCTACCTGCACTTCTTCCAGCTAACTCTACTCCATCTTTTCCCACCATCCCTCCTTGTTCGTCTTGTATGTGTGTTCATCATCAATAAACCCCTGTCTGAGTTTCCCCACATGTCCCCGTATAGCCGTCTGTCTCCACAAACCTGTGTGTCTCACAGCCTGCCCCTGTGATGCATCAGTTGTTCAAAAACGTTTCCTAGTTTTATTTATGTGCGAGTTCTTCTCTCTCCCTCTGTTCAAATGAACCACCCTTACATTTATGGAGAAAATCTCAGAATCCTTAGGGGGTCCAATATTTCTTTCCCTCTCTGTATCTACTGATCCCTACCTCTCTGATACAATCATTGTGAATCAGCATCTCATAAGCTGTGGAAAAGCCTTTCAGACGACTCTGTTTTGGAGCTTTTGATGTCTATAAAATATTCATTTTTCTGCTTCTTTTATGAGTCATTCGGTTTCAGGATTGATATTCATGCTGTTCGCTGTATTGAGAGGAAGCATGTGTTGAATGTTTGATTCGGCTGTGTCTGGGCTGGTTTCTTCTGAAATTAGGAAGAGGAATAAAATATCGCAGAGATGAAAGAATCTTTTGTGTGTGTTAAAAACCATTTCGGTGGAATTAATCTTTGAATACATTTCTTGTCTAAATATCCTTAGCAAAGTGTAACGTGAAGTGAAGCGCTGGGGCCAAGCAAACCCGTAATGTGTTCATCAGGCAAATGCAGGATGATCACTGTTAAATTGAATAAACCGCAAACAATAATGATGCAGAATTATGCAAATGTGTCTGAATTGTATAAGTAAATTCACATTTATATGCAAATAGCCTCTTTGTGTCATAAACCTCGTTCTCTGGCAGCCGGGCAGGAGGATTTCCAGCGCTGCTATGGTTGAGAAATATCCCAAATGATTGAAAAATAATGCATTTATTTTTAACATCCTCTATTAATGTCCTTTTTTATAACGAGTGAGTAATGGAACTTATCAGATAATGATAAAAGAGACCGGGATCTTCTTTGAATCATGGGAACTTTTCCCTTCGTAGGGTCCTCGAGGGGTCTGCCTGGCACCAAGTGTTACCGGTGCACTTTGCCCTCCTGTTGGTGAAAAGGGGTCCAATTCGGGGGCCTCAGGATTTGGTCTCTGCACCCCTTTTGCACCCGAGTGCGAAGCGGCTGTAGGTTGTTTGCAACAGTTCTTAAATCTGTGACTGACTATAGTTCTCTTTGTTCCATTTCAAGAGCCTAATTAAAATAATTGGATGAAAAGGAAACTTCTGAGAAGCCTACGGTTGAACCTCCAAATAAACTGAATCTCGACAGCTGGGCGAAGGCGATTCAAAGTAGGAAGTTCATTTCTTCTTTTACAGATGAATAGCTTTGGATGTCATGATGAGGGAGAGTAAAAGAGTGTAACTGCTGCCAGATCAGCAGAGAAAGCAAACTATAATTTATTGAGTGCACTCACAACTTTCTGCTGCATCCTCCGAACACAAACCAGAATGTGATACAAGCTGCACAGAATAATAAAGACTTGGAATGGTGCTGGGAGCTTGAATTATTCACAATGGGTCTGAGTTCAGGTTTGTGGGCGTTGATAAGTTTAATATGTTCGTTTTCTACAACTCAACACATTTCTCTCTTGTTCAAATACTGTTTATGAGGTAAAGGGGATCAAAGAACTGCACAGAACAAATAAATGTTCCATCGGGAGCTGTGGACACTTTCATTAATAACTGGTTCATCTATTAAGTGTAGCAAGGGGGCTGTTTCTGAAACAGGAGAGACAGGAAACTTGTCGTTTCATGTGGTGCGTCACTGTAAACAGTTCACTCTTCATCAGCCGAGCTGGAAGACAGATATAAGAACCAGTTACAACCAGCATCACAACCAGTATCTTCCAGAGCAGTTATGACGACAGTGGTCTAATATATCAGCGGTGGGCAGTAATGGAGTTAATGTAATTCGTTACTGTACTCAAGTAGTTTCATTTAGGGATACTTTTACTTCACTAAGTCAAATATCTTACTTTTTAAATAATAAAAAGGTTTTTTATTAAATTTGATCTTGGAACTGTGGAAAGAATAAATGCCTGCTCTCAAATCTTGTTATTTCTTTTGGTTCTAAAGGAAATTCAAGCTTTTGAATAAGTGTCAGCCATTTAAATAAGTGTAGATTTCATAAGGAGTCAAACATTTCGTATGTCGAAGCAAGTTTTACACGTAAAACGCCTAATAATTTATCAACAGTATAAGTTGATTAAAACATGGAAAAGCAGAGAAAAATCAAGTAATGTTTCTTCAATCCTTAAATCTACACATTGTTAATGTAATAAATGATAATAAAACAGAATAAAACACATGGAAAATACGTAATATGTTCACAAATGAAACCTTACCTTGAGTGAAGTGATGTGTCGGAGGAGAAGGAGGAACAGATGCAGAAAACATTACGGCACTACGTATGAAAGTTAACTTTCTCAAGATATTTCACGAATTACTGAAACCAACACGGTTTCAAGCACAAGCGCAGACAGATGGAGAGACGCTTCTGTGAACGCGTCACTGGGTTTCTCTAAGTTGCGCTACAGAACAGCACTTTCCAGGTTATAAACGTTATTTCTTTTATGACACCTCTAACATTTGTTACAGTACATTATTGGTAATCTATACGTAATGTTTTACTCGATTTAAAACTGATTTAAAGTGTTTTAAGGCGCCCCTTAAAGCACACTTTCTTCAAAGGGAGAAAGGAGCGCAAGGACGATATCAGGAGTGCAGCACGACGTCAGACAAACAAGTGGAAAATAGAGCAGAAATGTTTGTTATTGTTCGAATCTCGAATTTTTCTTCGCCTCTCGAAGCAAAAAATTTCCCGCAAGAACTTTCGTATCTCGAACATATCTCGGGGTACCACTGTGCTTGCTTTATGTACTTTGTCCACCACTGCTAATATACCGTTGTGCTCGTAAGTTTACACACCCTGGCAAATGTTTGATGTCTTTTTCAGAAAATAGGAATAACATAAAAGCATTTGTTTCCGCTCATTGTTAGCGTTTGGGTGAAGCCATTTAATGTAAAACAACAGCGTTTGCTCTTTTTAAATCATAATGAAAACAGAAACTTTCCTGATCAAAACATCAACCCCCCCTTATCATCCACGACAGCCTGAAGTCTCTTGAGGTAGTTGTCGATGAGGTTCTTTATCTTCTCTGTTGGTAAAGCAGCAGATTCCTCTTGGACTCTTGTCAGTGGTTCGATGATATTGAGGTCAGGAGACTGAGATGGCCACTTCGCTGTACCTCTATGTACCTTATTTGTGTTCCACTGCTTTCGATCCTTACACTTTGATTTTTGGCAGCCATTTTGATGAGGGTCTATAACCGAGACGCTGAGCGAGGACTAATAAGAAAACATTCCCATAATGCATCCGCATTCAAACACAAGATTCCGACTCATCCGCCGACACCCAACAACTAATTAAAAGCTGTAGGAGAATACATCTCTAATTCAGTTCCTGTGACTTGTGTGTTTCAGAAGCCACAGCAGAGTTCAGGCTGATCAAACGCTAATGAAATATTCATCGGAGATGCCTACACCTGCTCTATTGAATTATCTGAAATGGATTCTCAGGTGTGGATTGTTTTAGAAAGCCTCATCTTGCTGTGATCAGTGCTACTTCAATTGTTGACGCCAAGCTTCTCTGAGGTTATTAACAGAAGCTCTGCATCCATCATGGCTCTCATTTTTTTTCAAAGACTGATGGAAGTCCATTTGTGCCAGACGCTCTGTAGATGAAGGGAATCACAGAGACGTTCTGGAGATCTCCTACTCTCTCCATTAGCACTAGAAAGAGTGGCAAATGTAAATAATGAGGATGAATCAGAGCAATTCTGCTCTTGTGTAAGAGAACAAAGCCAGTAATGTTTATGTTAATTGCTTCTTGTGACCCTAGAAATCATAGCTGCGCTGTTAAGCATTACAGATTTTGAATATTCCTGGAGGATATTAACAGAGCTTATCTCAAAGTTATGGATCCATTTCACAATTAAATGTAATTGTAATGCTACATTTGTGCTATTATACGTTTATTTAAGGCGTTTTTAGAAAATACTAATGATAACACAAAAACATGTTTCCAGTTCTAGTTAGTGTTTGGGTGAAACCATTTATTGTCAACAGGGATTCCTCTTTTTAAACCATAATGACAGCAGAAACGTTCCAAATGACCCCACACCCTGGGGATTTTGGGTTCAAGCAGCTGGTGAAGGGAACCATCCTCGATCTGTTTGCTTGGAATCAGTGTTTGTGCAAAAAAGGTTTCTGGGTGTCTCCTGATCGACCCTTGCCTCTTGATGGGCCAACATTTCTGAATTCTGAGCGATGGGGAAAGAAAAAGAACCGTCGAAGGATCTACAGCAAGGGTGCTTGAGGTCCACTCTGCCATTGTGGCCTTGGGCAAGCCACTTCACCTGCATTGGATCTGTGTGACTGGTGGGGTGTGCTTGGTGGTGGTCAAGAGGCGCAAAATGGCAGCAACGTTTCGTCACCACCGGTGTGTCGTTGTGCAGTGAATGAATGATGCTCTGAAAAATTTTAAAGACTCTTTGTTATATAAACCGTTATATAAATTGAAAGCATTATATATGAACTGAACAAAGGGAGATAAAAAGATCTCCAAGAATATGGGAATGCCAGTCAGCAGTGTCCAAAAAGTGAGGGATTCTGGTGAAAACAACAAACCTTTCTGCTACAACTGCCAGAAAAACGGTGAGGGATGCAAAGAAAAACCCACAATTGACTTCAGCTGAAACACAGGGCTCACTGGAAAAATGAGGCACGGCTGTTTCAAGGAAAACAATAAGGAGAAGCTTGAAGAACAATGGGTTGGATGGTCGAGAAAGCCGCCAAACATCTCAGAGACAAGCTCTAAACTTCTGGAACAAAGTTATTTGGAGAGATGAAGACCCTTTTTTTAAACTCTACATTTGGAGAGGAGTGAAAAAGGCCCATGATGAACGGAACACCTCCCGACTGTGAAGCATGGAGGAGGGTCACTGATGTTCTCCAAAGGCACAGGAAACTTGGTCAGAATCGATGGAAGATGAACGCAGCATGTTCTCAAAGGATCCTGGAGGAAAATGTGCTTCATCAGCCGGAAGGTGCTGATGGGACGTTACTGAACATTCCAACACCACAACGATCCAAAACACAAGGCCACGCCCACTCGTCATCAGTTCCACCGGAACAAAGTGAAGTTCATCTCAGTCTCCTGATCTCAATATCACTGAAGCACTCTGAGGAGAGCTCAATCGTGTCGTTCCTGCAAGAATTTACAAGAGTCCAAGAAGAACGTGCTGCTTTACCAACAGAGAAGATAAAGAACCTCATCCACAACTACCTCAAGAGACCTCCAAAAATGTATTGTCTTCCACACATTATTAGAAATAATGTAAATTTGGATAAAATATGCAGCAAACAGATTCTTAACTTTCCAGGAATTATGACATTTCTTTTGGGAGGATTGTTTGTGGTGTGCTTTCAACCACACGTCAGAGCTGAAGTCCTCCAGTGACGCCGTTAATCCAGACTCCAGCCACAGACTCGCTCTATTTCCACTCCGATGGAATCATCTTAATACACATGTATACAATGCTTGTTATTTAACAGTTTGGTTTTTTTCAAAGTAAAAAGGCTTTTTTGAGAGTCACAATTTCCACATTTATTTATTTAAGAATATATTTATTATTGCATTTATTTCTACATTTATTTATGCAAGCATATATTAATTTATTCTTTCTTCATGCATAAAAATCTACTAATATTGTCCTCCAAATAATACAAAGTCAGCTTCGAGTATTATTATGGATTTCAGAGGCTTTTCGGAGGCACTGAGCATCATGGTGCACACTAATGATCAGAATGTGTAAAACGAACAGGATTTTACACGAACATTGTAAACCTGATAAAATTACCTTGGATGTTTTTAGATAAGGCTTCAAAATGTTTGCAGACACTTAATTATCCATTAATATTATCAAACATGGTTTGAGCATGGTTGGATCCATTTCGATGCTTTATTTGCATTTTCATTCATTCACAGTTAGTGAACCTCAGCAGAATCCATCACAAGTGGTCCTCAAATTAAACACAGAAAAAATAAACTCAACTGAAAGTACCGTATTAAAATGAAATAAACCCCAGCTGCTTTAAACTGGTTTGATCCACTTCAAACGAGGATTTGTTGTAAATGATCAGACGAAATGACATTTTCGAACAAACATGTCTTTTTTTTATTTCTTTTCTGAAGGGGCACTCACATATCAATGTCATGACGGAGAAAACCCAGTTATTTTTCTAAATACAACACCTTTCACTCATACTCTACAAATAAATACAACCAAAATGTTATTAATGATTTATTCTTTCTGGAACATTTGCCTCTGTACGACATAAAACTTCACTTAAACTGAAATGTTCATAGCTTCATTTAACAGGGTTTGATTTTGATTCCCAGTGTCTCCTGCGAATGGATAGAATGAACAGGTTTTGTGATGTCACAAACGAAAGAATCTGAGAACACGGCATTTTAACAGTGTTTTAACATTTACAGAGGGATTTAGACACCAGAAGACTGTAATAAATAGTTTATAAACTAATATTGCTAATAATAAACACAATTTTGAAAACGATTCACTATTTACTTGTGATCTCATCTAAAGCAAAGAGAAAGAGGAAGATTCTCTGCTTTGTAAAGCTTTTACGATGAATCTTGCTGAAATTAATTGAAGAGTTATCAAATATTGACCTTTCCCACCTGCTTCAAGCCAGTCTGCGCTTCATCCTTGCCTCAAAAGCTCTCACACACAGTGCTTGAAGACACGCTTTCGCTTCTGGTCAGTCTGGAGAGGTGATGACTCCTCGTTTCTGACGTGAACTTCTTAGAAGAGCCAGAGTTGCGCTGCTGAAGCTTCGAGGCCGAGCTTCTCATGGAGGACCTGCTGCTCATGCTCAACACAGAGGACATCTTCTCTCTGTAGCTCTCCTTGAACCTCTTGGCAGACCTGTACAGGTTCCCTATGAAGCAGTAGCAGAGCGGGTTGAGGGACGAGTTTGTGAGGCCCAGCCAAAGCGCGAAAGGTCTGCTTTGGAGAACCCAGTGGTGCTCCTCGGTGCTCAGATCATCGCCTCGATCAGGAGAGCTGGGGGAGTGAGAATCAATCCAGATATCCACCGCGTAAAGCGGCAGCCAGGAGAAAGTGAAGAGCAGCACGAGCGCGAAGACCATCTTGGCGATCCTTTTACGCGTTTTCAGACGCGAAGTCGAGGAGCTCGCCGCGAGCTGATTCGGATCCGAAATGAATCCAGCGCCTCCGCGACTCAGTTTCCAGGTGGTCAGGAAGCAAATGACCAAGTTGAAGAGCACGGGAAATGCGTATAATGTGCAAAAGAGCAGAAAGTTGTAACCCTGGCGCAGTTTGGCTTTGGACCAGTTCTCCACGCACACGGTCACCACATGGAGACCGTCGAGTAAAGACAAGGTTTTGGTGGCGTTCATGACGAATAAAGGCAAACACAGCGCAGAGGACACCAGCCACACCACTGCGATCATGCAGATCATCCTTTGCGCGGTGAAGAAAGCCCTGGCGTGGAGAGGGCTGTGGACGCTGTAATATCTGTTGAGGCTGATGGCAGCCAGGCTCAGCACGCTCGCGGACACCGAGACCGCCTGCACGAACGGCACGGCCCGGCACAGAAAGTCCCCGAACACCCAGGCGTTGTACACCTGGTGCGCCAGGTTCACCGGCATGCAGACGCACACCACCATCATGTCACACACCGCCAGGTTCACCAGGAGTCTCCGCGTGGCCGAGGCTCCGGACAAGCGGTTTCTGCGGCGCGTCAGGACGCACAGAGCCGTGACGTTCCCCGCCAGTCCGGTCACGAAGGAAAGCACGTACATCACCATCAAGACAATGGTGTCCGGTTCATGCCCCGCGAACAGAAAGTCGATGGAGAACGGCGAGGAATCCCCGGTGCTCCAGTTCTTCTGGAAGTGCTCCCAGAGCGAGAAGTTGTGAGGGAAGAAGCGCCCGGAAGCGCTCGACGCGTTCATGGTTCCTGCGCCAATCCATCTGACCATCCTCTCCATCCGAGGAGCTCCAGAACAACCCCACCCGAGACGAGAAAAGAGTCTGATTCACCAAAAAGGAGAAAAAGCTCCAACCTTTGCTTGATTCTCATTTACACTCTTTTTTACAGTTCATCTTATTCTTTTATTTGTATGTTTCAGCTTTTTTTGATTTCACCAGATGCGTCATCTGTGACATGATTTTGTTCATTCAACAAGTTATTTATTGACTCTCTTCAAAACAAACTGATGATTTATCATTTACACTGTGGCCCTCCACTGAAAAAGAAAAGTGCTCTGCTCTTGATTCTAATGTTTGATGATCTTTATATTATATTATTATATTATTACCTATACAGCCATCAAACGTTGCCAAGAAATCCAAAATGATCTGAGTTTGGTTGCTATGTCTTTTCAAAAAACGATTCCAAAGTAAACATAAGTAATCGCTGAGAATTCTGGGAAATTTACCATTGACTTAACAAGGGCTCAAACTTTTTAACCTGACCAAATTTGTGAAGCTTACCAATCTGTGCATGAACATTCCAAACCCTGTGCAAAAGTTTTTGAACCCCCATGCTCTACACAGTAAAATCCTAAGAGTTAAATTAACTCTACTCAGAGATAGAGATAAAATTACTAGAGTTATTTATTTATCTATTTTCGTATTTTTTTTTCAAATCTGCACAGGAAAATGCTAAATAAAACTATTTTAGAGAGGGACCAAATACACTCTGAACAGAGTTCAAAATAGAATGTTTCTGTATTTTTTATCATTAGCGATGATGCGCATTTATGATTAGCAGCCTATAGAAACATAATACAAAAGCAAAGGGTACACTACTAAAAGATGGAATTTTCATTCACAGATTTGGAAAAAATGCATGAAATAAACTCATTTAAATAACTCTTCTTCAGAGTCGATTTAACTCTATATGTAGTGGGACAAATTACACTCTGAGTTTATTTAATTCTTAGGATTTTTCTGTGTAGAAGGGGTAGAATTTTACCGTTGACTAAGGAAAACAGTAATTTAGAAACAGCAACGAAAATATCTTGTGGAGAAATGGGGGTTTGTTTATGTTGATTCCATTAATGTTCACCACTGAATGCTCCCTAGCAACTAAAGTGTTTATGTGTGTTATCTAAGGCCTAGACTAATTATGTGGAGGTGAACGGACAAAAAGACCGGCGTGTTCTTTGTTTTGATTGGATAATATTTCATTTAGAACATTTTCTTTGAGTTGATTTCATGGAAAATAAATGAAAAGTTTTATTTAAAACGACGCTAACGATTGCGTACAAGAAGATTCAAAATTGTCTGTGCAGTCACTGTTCCCTTCATAGCAACCAGACTGTTTACCATAGCAACCAATCACTTTCTTGACTAAGGAAACTCATAGAGACATGGGGGTTGGTTTAGAGCACTCATTATAACATGAAGGAGTTTAGTACAATCTCCACAACAACCAAAAATTCGACCTTGGCAACCAATCCATCTTGCTTATTTAACACATTTGAATAGTGCTTCATCAAAGTTTGGGTACTTCTTGTTTCATTTAAAATCATTTCAATTGCACACTTTCAGAAACAATGTTTATTAAAATCAAATAAACTCAAAGGAGAGTTTGCAAGGTTTTTGCGAAAACATTTGAGCTGATTTAAAATGAATCAAAATAAAACGAACTATGTCAGCTCTGGTGGTATACGCTGAAATAGTTGAAGGTTTAATCATGTCACCCGTCACACATCCAATCGAAATACAATTAAATAACTGCTCTAAACAAATGAAAGATGTTAAGTGGATTCATTGAATTTAATATGATAAAAATACAATTTTGCATTTCCATGAACTGCCAAGTGCTTTATTTTTCTATCATTTCAAGAGTTTGTTTTTCTGACTAAATCTGAGAGACCCATCCATCTTCTTTAAAATCCAAATCACCAAATGATCCACTGGAAACTTTAGCATCTGTCCTACTTTGATACGCATGTATCACCTTCAGATGCAGCCATCAACTAAATATTTAATTAAATCAAAGAAATCTGAAAAATAACATCAAGAAGCTGAGCCATAGTAAATAATTCACGTGAAATGACACTTACTGAGCACATGAAGATATGGCATATGAAGCCAGGAGATCACCAGGAATCCCAATGTAAGTCGCTTTGGATAAAAGCGTCTGCTAAATACATAAATGTAAATGTAAATGAATCATTCGGTATTGAGAGAGAAACCCTGCTTCTTTCAGTTCTAACTGATATCAGCCGCTCTAGTCCTAATTAAAGGCTTCTCATTACCCAGGAGGCTCACAGGGAAATTGATGGTAAAAGCAAAGAATTCTCTGAAGATTTTTTTGATCTGAATGGTTTCCAGAATGCTGAATGTCCCAGAAAGCACTGTGGACTCTATCTTGCCGGATGAGTCCAAAGAAGAATTGGTAGACATCTTCAGGGGCCAAGAACCACTCGGGCAGAACTTCAGGAAGAACTTGAATTCTCATAGCACAAGACTCCATGGCTTGAGTAAAGTTTGTGAACAGCATTTGGAGAAGCCTGTGGATTACTGGGAGACTACAGTATGGTCAGATGAAAGCAGTCATTCTATGCCACGTTTGGAGATGAAGTAGCACTGGCCACCATCCCAAGAACTCCGTACCTACAGTTAGGTTTGGGGACACTATCATGTTTTATTGACTGTTCAAAGACAGATGTTGTAAATAAGGAGGACACCCTACCAGATACCATATCTGCTGATGGTTCAGTTTGCATGTCTGCTGGAGGGGAGTGCAGCACTGCTGGGGAGGGAGGTGTGACGGATGAGGGGCAGACTGTGTTTATTTTTAAAAAAGAGACAAATGCTGGACAAGATTTAATGTTGTTCTTGTGTTTTTAAACATCAGGTGCTTTGTCGACAAACACAGAACACGTGTATTTGCTTTAAATTAGAGTTTTGCGGATCTTTATATGCAGTAAAATATTTCTTGAGTTGATTCATTTAAAACATTTGGTTCAATTTATAAATTCTGTCTGAATTAGTCATCTTTGAAGCTGCTGTTAAAATATCTCCAGCTGGAGACTAATGAGCTGTATCACTGCAGACAGGAAAGTCATTATAGAGAAAACTAATTATCTTTTGAATAAAGTATGTAACCCTTTTTAAAAGTTACCATTGATTATGAAAGGGATGAGTCACTTAAGGTCATGAGAGGCGGAAGAATTCTTCCAGGACATCGAAAAAAAACCCCATTCCAATTAAAGAAAATTGTTGCATTTAAGGGGCGGCACAGTGGCTCAGTGGGTAGCACTATGGCCTTCCAATTACAAGATTGCCAGTTTTTTTTTTCCAAGTCACGCAAAATTACATTTAACACTGATGTAGTGTTTATTTACTCAAATAGTGTTACATTTAACACTAGTGAAGTGTTCTTTCAACTCACAGTTACATTTCACACTGATGCAGTGTTAATTTAACTTAAGTAGTGTTGCATTTTACACTAATGTACATAGAGAATCAATATAACGTTATGCATCGTTTAGGTGTTGGTGGCGGAAGGGGTTGGTGGCAGAGTACCCGGAGGAAGCCCACCGGCGGAGGAAAGCTGGGAACTTACTGAACCCACAGTGCTACCCACTGTGGCACCATGCTGAGTCGTGCTCAAACGAATGTCTTTTTAATTGTCATGGTACCATTCAGAGTGCTATGATAATGTCGAAACATGATCTAAAGAGCATTCACAAATTCACTGCACGTGTGCATCATGTTATGAAATTAAAAAGGAGAGAAAATGAATTATATTTAGGCTCCATGTTGTCTAATTAGTGTTTTAAGTTTGATCATTGTTAATAGTTGTAACAGTATATAGCAGAAAAGGCTTTGAGTTCTGCACACGTCTAAAGTAACCCGCTGTGTTTCTATTCACTGAAGAACAGACTTGCATAAGAGGCCGGCTGTCAGAGTGTTTGAATTCACTCTTTCACATCCCGCTGACATGTCAGCTCCAACCTACAGCACATCATGACTAATGCCAGAGCTAATGACGATTTGTTCATAAGATACACTGAATGAATCAGGAGGAAAACGACGACCGCTCATCTTGACAGATACATTCAGCCACTTTCTCAAATGCACTGACTGGTTTGTTGAGAGTAGACCATGTATATACTATCAGCACTCTATTGTTGGATGTTAAGTGAGAGGTATCCTTAAAACTTTAACCTTGTGTCCATTACTTCATATTTCTGCTTTTTTTTGGCTCAATGAAGAGCCTGACTTTCAGTAAAGTGTCATAAAAGCTCTGAATATTGCAATCAGAAAAAGATTCTTAGTCTGAAGGGAAGTCCTTTGCTCTCCTCTAAACTCAAGCGTGAAACACATTGTTTTATTTGATTTGAACATAAATATATGTTTAAAGATGAATTCCACTGTAATGGACAAAAGTAGACAAGGAACATCAATAATAGAGGTGCTTTAATGCAAGAGTGGGAAATCAGGCAACAGGTGCGCACAATGATGCATCATTGGAAACCAGTGCAGGATGGTGAAACAGAGACAATGGGGAACTATGATGGAACACAAAGACATGATATTACTCCCCCCTGCCGCCAAAGCATGACCTTCTGCATTCTTTAGTCATCAGAGGAGGGATTTCCAGGGTACATGGAGGGAACATATACACAAATTGAGCACAAGGAAAAACGAATGAACAGAACCATCCTACCGAGGAGGGTACCAGACTCAAGGGAGAGGTGCTGAACTCTGAGGAGGTGCCGATATAGAACTATAGAGAGGCACCAGACTCCAGAAAATTACCCAGAGATGCTGTTTCTGGATGAGGCACCATTTCTTGAAAAGGCCTCGAACTCTGTAGAGGTGCTGAACCTTGGAGAGTAGCCTACTTCAGAGCAGCCATCGAACTTTGGATAGACATCAATGCTTGTCGAAGAGGTGCCAATTTTTGAAGAAGTGCCAATAGAGGAGGTGTAGGTGTAGCCTGGAGAGGCATTGATACTTGAAAAGGCACAGATTCCTGGAGAGGTACGGATGCTTTGAAGATGCTTCAGTAGGTGTCAATTTTTGGAAAGTCGGTGATGCTTGGAGAGGTATTGATGCTCGGAGAGGCGTCTTGGAGAAGGGTAGATACTTGAAGATGCGCCGATACTTGGAAAAGTATTGATTCTTGTAGAGGCAACGATGCTTGGAGAGGCATCAACACTTCGAGAGACACATTGATTCTTGGAGAAGGTCGATGCTTAGAGATGTGCCAATGTTGGAAGAGGCACCGATGCTTGGAGATGCACAGACCAACTTTACTTTTTTAGTCAATTGTTTTGAAAGGAACTGGAAATTGTCAAGTGGAGAGAATGCAGCCCAAGGTGCCCACAGATGTCTCCTGCCATCTTCTGGTGGAGTATAAAATAGCTCTTTCTTTACATGTATTTCAAACTGTGATCAACAGGGCTTGGAATACCATATTATTGCTTTTATAATTGTGGAAATGTTAAGATGCTCTGCAGGAAAATCTACTGACAGTTCAATTGTTATTTCAAAACCGAGTCATTTCTGCACGTTACAGATGTTATTCTTCCAAATATCAATTTCAAAGTGCCACAGTACATTTGGATTTTACTGCTGAGCTGCCACTTGGTTTGACACCTTTGGTGAAGTGCTGTTTATGGGGTTTTTCATTGTGTTAACTTTGTTTTGTGGGGAGTTGAGGAAGAGAGATGTGTCTAATCATCCAAAATGAAATCCTGTATCTGTGTTTTCATGTGATATCAGGGTGCAAAGTGAGAAGATAACGGAGTTACTTGGAAACTCAACATAGAGTCTCATGTGTGCTATAATCATCATCACATCGTAGGATTCTCTATATAAACAACTGCAACTGTGGTGCTGGGAGACTGTCAGCAGAATCAATATAGTGATTGATGAAGTTCACGTTTTGAGCTGGCCATGGGGAAAATGAAAGTGACCTTAGTTTGTCGACTCTAATATGTCTTATTTCCTGGTTGCTTTTGGTTCAATTGATTTAACATTTATTTTTTAGATTTAAAAATAAACATCACCTCGAATGTGTCAAAAATGTTCAGTTAAAATATTTTAATGTTAAATTAAATGTATCTCTGTAATTTATGTTATAAAAATATTGAATATGAAAAAAACTTAAAATTGTTTTATTGTATATGAAAATGATTTGTCAATAGATTTTCATTGGTTTTCAAATAATAAATAATAATAAACTGGTTTTCTAATCATTTCAATTCACACCTCTTTTGGTTTGTCAAATGTTTGAAAGATAAAGATATATTTTTCAAAACAATACAACGAATTGATACAGGATGATAAATGTATACATTTGGCATGGGAGCATATACACTAAAAATAACGCATAACATACAACTTTTTAAGTAAAACAAATAAATAAATAAAATAAATATTAAGAAATTGAATGGAACAAATTTTGGAATTTCTCGGACTTTTATTTTGAAAAAAAAAAGTATTTTGGCGCATTTTTACAAAGCCGCGGTTTCTGACTTCCTTTTATTGTGTCTTCAGTAACGGTCAGTTTCGCTGTAATGTTTTCGTTACAGACGTGTGACGTTTGTTAAGAGCAAAAGTCTTCCATGCGGTAAATACATTTAAAATAGCCCCAAAACAGATGATGTCAAATATTATACAATCATTCTTTTGGAAATGTAGCTTGTGGGGTTGAGTTTGCTGTGACCCACTTAACGTTTAATATAAATATAGATAAAAAATAAAATAAATGGCGAATTGGAACGTTAATGCAATTTGTTGCTAACCTGCTAACGTTAACGCTTGCAGTTTAAGTGTAAATCATTCATTCATCCTTATTGCTTCCTGTCCTTTTCTGCCTTCATCCTCTGGCGTGACCTGAAGTTATGAGTGAATTCAGGATTCATCATGATGTCAGTGAACTCCTCGGGCTCCTCAATGTCAGAGGAGGAGAAGGAGCTGAGGTGTACATTGATTTACTGCAGAAGAACAGAACTCCTTATGTCACCACTACAGTGTCTGCTCACAGTGCTAAGGTAAACAAAGATGGTGGGTTTCATCTTCGGTTCTGTAATGTTTGAGGTACCCTAAACAATCTGTTTTCAGGTCAAAATGGCAGAGCACTCCAAAACACCTGAAGACTTCCTAAAGAAATACGATGAGCTGAAGTCAAAGAATGCACGCAACCTGGATCCGCTTGTGTACCTGCTTTCCAAACTCACAGAGGATAAGGAGGTATGGGGGATATTGAGAAAATTGAAACGTACTTGGTACACCCTACTACATGTGTCATAAAAAATTTTCATTTCCTTTCACAATCAACATTTAATATGAGATACAAAACAGTGATTTCCCCCAACAAAGCCCATGTTGCAAACATGAATGAACCCCAATTGTAGTGTGTCTTTTATAAATATAGAAAAGCCACACTTAAGACTTCAAAATTCTAATTAACAGGTTGCAACCACAGGTGGGATTAGCTGAATCAGATCATGCAGAGAGCTGTTATCATTCACTAGTACGGCTGCAGTGCGCTCGCTGAATGCTGGCTATTTTGTGAGTCTAGACGCTAAACAAGATTAAATTAAGAGGCGTCTAGTAGACAGGTGTCCATAAATGGGCCTTTCTTAACAGAGAAAAGCCCCTCCCATTTCATGGTGTCATTGATGGCTCCCCATGGATGAAAAATGTCACAAAATCTGAGAAAGGAAATAATTTCTGAACACAAAAATTGCTACAAAATCAGCAAAGTTTTGCAAATCAGTCAAAATACTGCAGCAAAAGTGATCTAAAGATTTAGGAAAATTTAAGATTTTGTGATTTAAAGATAGAGAGTAAATGTTATGGAGTTAAATAAGTGTTTAGTAAAACTCAGTATTTTAAATGTTGGAAATTGTTAATTGAGCTTCTGATTAAATTAATACTTTTAAAGCTGGTAAAACTCATTTATGTTGAGCACTGTATCAATGTGAAATTAGAAATAAAATAAACACAACTTGCTGTATACTTTCGATTACTATTCTACAGCACTTTGCAAATGTTTTAGGCAGATTCTGTTTATTTTTGAAAATCTACAAAATTCAAAGTACGCAAACAAAAAAAAATCCAAATCAAATTTATATCTGGGGTTCCCAGTGTTTCACAATAAGCAGGGCTCCCCTCACTTTTAGTAATAGCAAGCACAAGAAACGTTACATGCACAAACCACGGCTAAGAAGCAGCACTCACTTCCGTCCCCTCCCTTTCCTGTCTCCTCCTACCTCCACGGTTTGGTTATTTGCCATGTATTTTACTTTGTTAGGAATACATTAATTACCGTAGCTCATGATTGGTTTCATCTAGTGAAATAACGCACGTGAATGTGATTGAAATTTTGTGTGTAAAGTTCTAAACCCGAGGGGGCAATACTGTTTCAGACTTTGAAGTTCCTGCAGCAGAATGCCAAAGAGAGATCAGAAATGCCTGCCAATGCAGCTCCGAGCACCACTGCGTCATTCAGCATTCCTGCAACCAGCAACAAGATGTCCATGCAAGAACTGGAGGAGCTCCGGAAAAAGCTGGGAAACGTCACAGCCACCTCCAGTGTGCCACAGGTAGTGATAGAACCTTTACAGATGCATTCGAACTTCGTGAATCGTTAACGATGCCTTTATCTTGACAGTCCTCAGAAGTCATCCGTAAAATGCTGAGAGACCGACACAACAAGAAGAACCCGACTCAGCCGAACCCTGTGTTTCCTAACTGGGTGTACGACCGACCAGCTCTGATAGGGGATTTCATCACAAGCCCCACTCCTGTGGGAGATCCTCTGGTGGCTATTGGTATGTAAGGCTAGATAAGCAGGACACTGGACATCTCAATGAGAAATGACACTTTTTGGAGTATTTTGTGTAACTTGATAAACAATCACGGCTAATGTTAGATGAGTTTGTTTACTTGAAGCTGAACCCTTTTTTTGCTTGAAATTGCTCCAACTAACAAATTCAGAGTGGAGGCTTTGGGGTAATGGTTGAGTTATCTTTAAATATAAGTTAAGAACCATTTTTTCCTCAGTTTTTTCATATAATTTTACGTCCTTCAAACGAACATTCTCCAGATTTGTAAAAAATAATATTCTCAGTTATTATCACCATTAATTGGTTTAGTTTGATAATTTGCTATTTTCTATCTATACCTAGGTAGCATGCCTTTGGCTGCGCAGGAGCAAGCTTTGGTGGAGGATCTGCTGTATGTTCTGATTGGAGTGGATGGGACAGACATCACAGCTCAGCCTGTGCTCGGCAGACAGTGCCGATCGTTCATTGTTGATCCTTCACTCGACATGTCTGTCAAAGAACTGGTCAACAGGATTTTACCAGTTGCTTCTTGTTACTCCACTATCACCCGGTATCTGTTTTACCATTGTATCAATGTTGAATGTTATTGTAAATTAATTCAATATAAAAATATGCTTCGTTACCTAATCTCTGTGCAGTTTCACCGAGGAGAAGTCGTCGTTTGAGTACGGTCAGGTCAACCACGCTCTAACTGCAGCCATGAGGACTCTGATGAAGGAATATCTCATCCTGGTGACACAGCTAGAGCATCTGCACAGACAGGGCACGCTCTCACTGCAGAAACTCTGGTTCTATATACAGCCCACTATGCGCACTATGGAGATCCTGGCCTCCATTGGTAAGGCCACCAATAGTGATCAAATGGAACACAAAAAAAATAATCTTCATTTCATTAAAAAGAAAACAATTCTGTTAAACTGCCCCTGTTTAGAAGGGGTCTGCTCTGTAAGAAGGGCCAGTTCGGCTCCGCAAGAGGGGCCGGTTTATCTCCTTATGAAGGGTCTATTTGTCTTTTTATGAAGGGCCGGTTTAGCTCCTTCAGAAGGATCAGTTCAGTTTTCTCAAAAAAAATCTTAATTTCAGTAAAAAGAAAAGAAAGTATAAAAATTCTGTTAAATTGCCCCTGTCTGGAAGGGTTCTGCTCTATAAAAAGGGTTGATCTTGCCATGGGTCAATCCAGCTCATCAGGAAGGGCCATTTTGGTTCCTCAGAAAGGGTCTGTTTGGCTCCATATTAAGGGTCGGTTCGGCTCTATATTAAGGGTCGGTTCGGCTCCATATTAAGGGTCGGTTCGGCTCCATATTAAGGGTCGGTTCGGCTCCATATTAAGGGTCGGTTCGGCTCCATATTAAGGGTCGGTTCGGCTCCATATTAAGGGTCGGTTCCGCTCCATATTAAGGGTCGGTTCCGCTCCATATTGAGGGTCGGTTCCGCTCCATATTGAGGGTCGGTTCCGCTCCATATTAAGGGTCAGTTCCGCTCCATATTAAGGGTCGTTCGGCTCCATATTAAGGGTCGGTTCGGCTCCATATTAAGGGTCGGTTCGGCTCCATATTAAGGGTCGGTTCGGCTCCATATTAAGGGTCGGTTCGGCTCCATATTAAGGGTCGGTTCGGCTCCATATTAAGGGTCGGTTCGGCTCCATATTAAGGGTCGGTTCGGCTCCATATTAAGGGTCGGTTCGGCTCCATATTAAGGGTCGGTTCGGCTCCATATTAAGGGTCGGTTCGGCTCCATATTAAGGGTCGGTTCCGCTCCATATTAAGGGTCGGTTCGGCTCCATATTAAGGGTCGGTTCCGCTCCATATTAAGGATTGGTTCGGCTCCATATTAAGGGTCGGTTCGGCTTCATATTAAGGGTCGGTTCGGTTCCATATTAAGGGTCGGTTCGGCTCCATATTAAGGGTCGGTTTGGCTCCATATTAAGGGTCGGTTTGGCTCCATATTAAGGGTCGGTTCGGCTCCATATTAAGGGTCGGTTCGGCTCCATATTAAGGGTCGGTTTGGCTCCATATTAAGGGTCGGTTCCGCTCCATATTAAGGGTCGGTTCCGCTCCATATTAAGGGTCGGTTCCGCTCCATATTAAGGGTCGGTTCCGCTCCATATTAAGGGTCGGTTCCGCTCCATATTAAGGGTCGGTTCCGCTCCATATTAAGGGTCGGTTCGGCTCCATATTAAGGGTCGGTTCCGCTCCATATTAAGGGTCGGTTCGGCTCCATATTAAGGGTCGGTTCCGCTCCATATTAAGGGTCGGTTCCGCTCCATATTGAGGGTCGGTTCCGCTCCATATTGAGGGTCGGTTCCGCTCCATATTAAGGGTCATTCGGCTCCATATTAAGGGTCGGTTCGGCTCCATATTAAGGGTCGCTTCCGCTCCATATTAAGGGTCGGTTCCGCTCCATATTAAGGGTCTGTTCGGCTACATATTAAGGGTCATTCGGCTCCATATTAAGGGTCGGTTCCGCTCCATATTGAGGGTCGGTTCCGCTCCATATTGAGGGTCGGTTCCGCTCCATATTAAGGGTC
>SRMA01027317.1:432800-484448 GCA_007224835.1 Danionella cerebrum
GCTCCATATTAAGGGTCGGTTCCGCTCCATATTAAGGGTCGGTTCCGCTCCATATTAAGGGTCGGTTCCGCTCCATATTAAGGGTCGGTTCCGCTCCATATTAAGGGTCGGTTCCGCTCCATATTAAGGGTCGGTTCCGCTCCATATTAAGGGTCGGTTCGGCTCCATATTAAGGGTCGGTTCGGCTCCATATTAAGGGTCGGTTCGGCTCCATATTAAGGGTCGGTTCCGCTCCATATTACGGGTCGGTTCGGCTCCATAAGAAGGGTGTGTTTGGCTTCGTAAGGGTTGGTTGAGCTTTGTAAAAAGGACAGATTGGACTAAGTAGGAAGGACTGGTTTGGCTTCGTAAGAAGGGGGTGTTCATTCAGTTTGGCTTGAAAAGGGTCGATTTTCATTTGGGTTTTCTAAGGAGCACCTGTTCTTTCATTTTAGCTCTGTAAGAAGGGTTGGTTCGGGTCTTTAGGAAATGTCTGTTTTGTCCAGTCCGGCTCCCTAAGAGGGTCTGGTTTGACTCCCCGAGGCTCTTTCAGTTCGGCTCACTAGGGTTTTGTACCTTAAAAGGGCTGGTTCTTTTGATGCTGCTTTTTTTTGCTAAATCTTCATAATAATATTTTGCTAGTAAAATTCTTGTAGTGTGGTAATAAGAGTTTGTTGTTCCAGCCGTTTCCAATATTATGACCCTGTAACATTATTTAGAGAGAAACAAAATCTTTATTTGCATCTGTGCTTTGTCTTTTCTTTTCCATGTAGCCACCTCTGTAGACAAGGGTGAGTGTATGGGTGGCTCAACTCTCAGCCTGCTTCACGACCGAACGTTCAACTACACCGGAGACAGCCAGGCTCAGGAGCTCTGCCTCTATCTGACCAAAGCAGCCAGCGTTCCCTACTTTGAAATCCTTGAGAAGTGGATCTATAGGGGGATCATTAAAGACCCATACAGGTTTGGTGTGAAGAGACTCTTGATAAACAGGAACTCTTCTTAAATGCTGTTTTGACTTTATTTTACCATTGGAACAAATTTACCTCATTGTTAAATGTTTTATAAATAGCGAATTCATGGTGGAAGAACACGAGCTACAAAAAGAGAAGATTCAGGAGGATTACAATGACAAATACTGGGATCAAAGATACACTATAGTCCAGCACAGGATACCATCCTTCCTTCAGAAAATGGCTGATAAGATATTAAATACAGGTGAGAAAGCACTCGAGACAAACACTGTGTTTATACAACACTCCACTTTTTGACATTCACCACCAAGCCTCAAAACGTAAAGATATACTGCTTCGACCATTTTAACTACCAAAAAATTGACCGTTTGACAAATAAAAATGATTTGTAAAACCTTTATTATCTGGAACCAATTTCATGGAAGTCAGATGAACGGTCAAGGAAGAGTTTGAAAGAGTAGGTATTTGATATAATTAATGACTGACGAGAATATAATTTTAATTATTTATTTATTTAAATGCTGCTACGTTTTCATCACTACACTACGTTTTTTGACCACAGACTAAAGCCAGCAAATGTTATTAGACCTTTCAACATTTCATTTTATCTTTTGACCACAAGGAGGCACTGCCACAAAAGTTTTTGATTCTTTTCAGGATATATGATAAATGCATGCTAGGTTTTATAAAGATGTATATAATAAAATAATTTGGAATATGTCTTATGAATAAAAATTCCTTCAATAACTTTTGGTTATGGTGGCACAGTGGGTGGCACTCTGACCTTCCAGTTAGAAGGGTGTCGGTTCGAGGCTCGCCGGTGACCTTCCTGGAAGGAGTTTGCATGTTCTCCCAGTGCTTGTGTGGGTTTCCTCCGGGTACTCCGGTTTCGCCTAAAACCCGAAAAACATGCGTCAGGTGCATAGTCTGAAGATGATCTAATTGTAAACTGGAATTTTGTCAGCATAACATAAGTAAAACCCTGTACTAGTGGTGGCGCTAGAGAGTTTGAGACCCTAAGTCAGGTCAGGTGATCTGAAGAATCAGCGTGCCAACTTTCAGAATAAGAAAACAAACAAATGCAAATGCTTGGACTCTATAATAAAAACAGGAACACACAGAACACTAAGAACAAAACACACAAAACCCATTTGAGTTTCCTCCTTCCCAGTTTCGTTTTATCTTGGGGAGAGATGTGGAATGATCAGAAAGCAAGGTGTTCTCTTACGTTCAGGTGTTGAATGCAGTTGCCTTCTGAATGCTAGCAAAACCCTTTTTGTTGTGTATTTAATTATCATTATAACTCTTTCACCATTCAGGCAAGTATCTGAATGTTGTTCGGGAGTGTGGTCGTGACGTCACCTGCCCCGATGCCAAAGAGGTTCTCTACACACTTAAAGAGAGAGCCTACGTGGAGCAGATAGAAAAATCCTATTACTATGCCAGCAAGATTCTCCTCGACTTTCTGATGGAGGAAAAGGAGCTCGTTTCACGCTTGAGGTAAAGGTTTGGAATATTTTAATATCTATTTGAAATTTGTTTTAGGTATCTTTCACACTTGTGGTTCAGTTCATTTTGCCGGACCATGGGCAGCTAGAGATGGGGTTGAAAATGGACGGTCAGGAAAAGCTCAGTCAGTCAGAAACCAGGAATTTAATGGCTCTGCAATCTAGTGTTTGTTGTTAAACGAGTGGCATTTAGGTTCAGTGAAAGATGATTCATTTTACACGTGTTTGCTGAAAAAAGTGATTTGGTTTTACCTGAGCCTGCAGACGTAGATAAAAATGCTCCATTTCAAGAGTCATTAAATCATGGAACACTTTTTAAAGATGTTAACACCTATATACTGGTCTCTGTCCGCGGAACCGTTTGATTTATTTCAACAATAAAAGGGTTTTTTCCTGTTGTAAAAGTAAAATGCAACAGACATATATGTTTCTCAGAGGTCACAAGACGATCTGAAGTCTCCTGGATCTGTTAATCTGCGGGACACAAAGCTGACACCCATTCAATCGCTGAATGAAACGCATGAAAGTATTGTTTTCATTCAAAGGGCATCACAAGAATCATTTTTGAAAGAGCATTGTTTGGTTTTGGAGAAAGACACTTTTCCAATGCCTCATCTACTTACTGTAGTATGTATTTATTGTAGAGAAGGGGTTTCCTGTGGTGTATTGAATGCACGTTGGAAGAAGTCAGATAACGTATAATGTAATGAACGATTGCCAAAACAAACACTGGTTCCAAAAAACTAGAAATATGTATAAAAATGAAAGTCTACCTGCATCAGTCCGATGCTACAAGATGTGACTTGCAAATATGCTTTTCGAAAATCCTTCTGTATTTTCACACAAGTGACAAATGGATTACCATCTGGTGAATACATTCGAGTTTGAGATGTTTGCCAGTGCAACTGTGCTCCCACTGTTAACAATGATCACTGAAGAGATTGTAATCAACAAAGTTGATTCTCTGAAACGCAAACGCTCAGTCAGTCAATGATGTGTGAGAAAATGAGCAGTTGGTGCTATGACCAAAAATTGATAATTGTTATGAGATGAAATAATCTGAATGCGTGACTGCTGCAGTTAAATTACACAACACTTTTTTGGTGCAAGTTTTACAGCTTCAAACACCTTTTAGCTGGCTACAATGTTCCCTGCAATGTAATGGTTGTGAGTAGAACGGAATCCATCAAAATCCAAAGTGCATCGAAGAGTTCTGTGTAAGTCTCATCTCTTCGAAAGCTAATGAATCTACCAGAAACGTGTAGAAATATCAGTACAGCGCTATATGAAAAATATTTTGTGCACGCTCATTTGTTTGCAAATCAGCTCCCTGCTATTTAATCATTTCACAGCTGACCCTTTCTTTAAGTGTGAAAGGCTCAGGCGTGCTGTGACACTTTAACATCTTTTTAAAACTTCTATTCAACTGATCAGATGCATCAACGCGGCGAAATATTGAACTAACCCTTGCAACGTTCTAAAAAGCTGAGATGTTCTTATCTTGATTGCTTGCAAACCAAGTAGCTTCCTTTTAAATAACGGATTTGAGTGTACAAAGACGTACAAATATAAATTACTCCTGACGGAACATTCCACTTTTGTGGAATCAGATTTATCCTTCAGATATACGTAATAGCTTAGCATTGATCATTGAGTCCAATCAGACCAATAGCATTTCAGTTCAAACGGAAAGAGTGGCTTTGTTTATTAAAAGAAGGAGGAAATTAAATATTGATGTTTTCTGAGCTGATATTGTTTAGGATCTGTTCTCCATTCTGTCGTAACAATGAAGAAACTTTCAAGTGAATCATGGCCTCAGCAGGGGGCGCCGCTTTTATGAATTAGAGCTTAGGTGGGCTTTGTTTGAGGTTTACGTTTTTGTTTTCGCTCGAGTTCTTTGAGAATAATAAGGAGAGCTGCTTGATCAGTCATCGGAACCACAGCCGTAAATAATCAGAATGTTTTGGTCCATGATTCAGATTTGTTATGTGGAGACATTGTGCAGTCAGCACCTTTGATGTTCTGCTCTGCTGATCTCATTTGCTGAGGAGCATCATCGTTCAGCAGCACTGCTGCATTGTTTTGCCTATGAAAGTTCCTAAAAATAGCTGGAAAAATGGATAGTGATGAAAAGAAGGGGGCCCAGGCCAGAACCTTGGAGATCACCAGTGGTGGTGGGATGGTTTTGAGTCGGACTGAGTGCACAGTCTGTTTAAAAGAAGGCAGTGAGAGCTTTAAGGCTGCATTTAGACCAAGGGGAAGAAGAAGGGACCCCTGCCATATCGAAGTTTTATATGAGCTGCTTCACTTAGAAGAGGCTTGGAACTGATTGAAACAGGGGTGTCCAAGGGGGGCCAGATTTGATGGGGTAAAATGTGGGGAGTCGATCTTGGTTGACGTACTTTACATAGAACAAAATATTTAAACAAATTCTAGCAAGCCATTTTAATTTCAACAATCTTAAGCGCGGGTACGGCGCAGGACCCATCCTTGCGATGGCAGCCTGTGAAAGGAACAGTGGCACGCTTCTTCCCTCCGTAGTGCTAGGGTCTTCTCCTTGGGCAAGAGAGATTAACCCTTAAGCCCCCCTTACGAGGGTTACACTAAATCTAGACTGCACTTACATCTGCATATTTTGGACACAACCACTACACCGCTTGTGAAGATCCACCGCTTGTGTACTTTTTTTTTGATTCCCCATTGTAAGGGGCAACTTGTTAGCCGTGAGTTGTGACCCGTGTCGGCGGAGGAAGAGGTCCTGGTGTTTGAGGAAAATGGTTAGCTGCGGCTGTCACCTTTCCAACACAACACTTTGGCTCCTACTTCTTCTAGACGGGAGGTTGGAATGGCTCGTTCCAATCAATCGGCTGGTCAAAGAAATGATCTTAAAACATCTATAAGACACTTTGGCTTAGAGTCAATCAAGTTATAAAAAGCAACCCGTTGCTTTTACTGGCTTGAGTATACCATCAGTATATCCTTGATGCATAATCTGCTGGAGTTCCGCGGCTCTGTGCATCCCTATTTTTTGGGCTCCAAGGTGGGTGAGGAGTACTGATGATGAACAAGAAAACTAAAAAATATGGCAAATAAACCAAACCACAAACGACATCGGACGGATTTAGAAACTGACAACCCAAATGGAAAAATTGACACAACGACGAAAAATGATGAGTGGCCAGAAAGGTATTGCTGGTATAGCGGGTACAGTTAAAGAAGTGAAAAAACTGCGATCAGGTCAAATTCTTGTTGAATGTTATAAAAAAGCCAGTTCAGAGAACCTACTTCAAACAAAAATGATCGCAACAGTTCCTGTGAAGACATCACCACACCCAACTCTCAATTATAGTAAAGGAGTGATCCGCACCAGAGAACTTGAAGATGTTGATGAAGAAGAAATACAAGAAGAACTGAAGCCTCAAGGAGTTACTAACGTTAACGTAAGGAGAATTATCATCAAAAGAGAAGGACGAACAATCAGAACAAGTACCGACATTATCACCTTCAACAAACCAACAATCCCTGAAAAACTTCTGATCGGATACTTAAGTGTACCAGTGGACCTCTTTGTCCCAAATCCTCTTAGATGTTTTAATGGCCAGAAATATGGCCATGGTTCAAACAGTTGCAACAATAAACACATCTGTTGTAACTGTGGTGAAGAAAGACATGACAAGGAACCCTGTGAAAAACCATCCAAATGTTGTAGTTGTTCAGGGGACCACTCAGCTGCATCAACACAATGTCCAATGTGGATCCGGGAAAAAGAAATACAGAAGATTAGATGCACCAAGAAGATCAGTTACCCAGAAGCAAGGAAATTGGTTGCTCCTACCCCCTTCTTCAGTATAAACAAATCATTTGCTGATGCAGTAAGAAAAACTGTAAGATCCATTGACTGCCAGACAGACATCACTTGGATGCATAAAGACAAACCCCAAACTAATATTGCTCCTTCAAAACAAAGACTTCAGGAACGCAGAGTGAAGTACTTACCAAGGATACACACCTGAACCAAAGTCCAGTTGAAAATGAAAAAGGAACAAAAAATAGCAAGAAACAAAGGGCTGCAAATCCCAAGGATGACCCTACAAAAAAAAAAGAACCAAAAGATATAGAAATGAAAGAAAAAGAATGCCCTAGTCGAAGTCCATCCCCCCGAGGTAGAATGAAGACAAACGTCCCCATCCTTCCAAACAGGTGATGGAAAAACGGATTATTCAGTGGAACTGTCGTGGTGTTCGGGCTAATTATACAGAGCTACAACGCTTAATTGCTGTCATCAACCCCATTGTTGTATGTCTTCAGGAGACACAACTGTCAAAAGACAACACTATTTCTTTCAAACATTTTAATATTTTGAACACCCTTGGTCCCAGTAACAAGCGTGCTTCTGGAGGAACATCCATTCTAATACGCAGTGATTTAATTCACAGCAATATCAAACTCACTAGTAATCTACAAGTAGCTGCAGTAAGATTGACACTCAGGAAAACCATCACAATTTGTTCTCTCTACATCCCTCCAGATGCAAATATAAAACACACAGAGCTAAACCAGCTTATTACCCAACTTCCTCCCCCTTTCTTTTTAATGGGAGATTTTAACAGTCATAACTATTTGTGGGGTAGCAACCAGTGCAACGCGAAAGGAAGGAAAATAGAAGATTTTATTGAGAATAACAATTTATGTCTTTTAAATGATGGTTCAAACACTTATCTACACCCAGGACATGGAACCTACTCTGCAATCGATCTAACCATCTGTCAGCCCGAACTCCTGTTAGACTTATCCTGGAAAGTCCACCCTGATTTATGTGGAAGTGACCATTTCCCATTAGTTATAACAATTAAAGGACAAGAAGAAGATTTTAAAGTGCAAAGGTGGCAAATTAAAAAAGCAAGCTGGGCTTATTTTAAAGCTCTATGTGATGAGAAATTTGCAGGTTTCCTTGAAGATGATCCAAATGCTATGGAAAACTTCACAAAAACCCTCATTTCTATAGCTGAAGAATCCATCCCAAAAACGTCCTGGAAAAACTCCACTAAACGAACTCCATGGTTTAACGAAGATTGCAAGAAGGCTATTAAAAAGAGGAAAAAAGCCGAAAGATGTTTCTCTAATCATCCAACTACTGAAAATCTTATTAAACTCAAAAAGGAAAGGGCACAAGCAAGAAGAACAATAAATGAAAGTAAAAAAGAAAGCTGGAGAAGATTTGTTTCCAATTTGTCAACAAATACTTCACCAACTAAAGTGTGGAAGCTGATTCGGAAAATGAAAGGAAAAAATACCAGTCCACAAATACAACACATTAAGCGAAAGGATGATATCTTGACATCAGCGCAAGAAATAGCAAACGAAATAGCAAAAACACTTGAAAGTAATTCTTCAGTTAAAAATCGCAGTGCTGCGTTCAGAGCCCTCCACGATGGACATAAAGGAAAAATTAACTTTAACTCAAATAATGAAGAACCATATAATCAGCCTTTTACATTGGACGAACTACAAAAGCTATGAAGAAATCTCACGACTCAGCCGTTGGTCCAGATGATGTCCACTATCAATTTATAAAAAATCTGCCCTCCACTGTTCTTAGATTACTGCTTAAGCTCTACAACTCTATTTGGATTTCTGGAAATATCCCACCAAATGGCAAGAAGCTGTAATAATCCATATTCCAAAGCCTGGAAAGGATCACAGTGACCCCTCAAACTATAGGCCTATTGCCCTGACCAGCTGCCTGTGTAAAACCATGGAGAGAATGGTCAATGAACGACTGGTCTGGATGCTGGAATCGGAAAAACATATCAGCAACGCTCAATGCGGATTCAGAAAAGGACGAAGTACAATTGACCACCTTGTTTCACTCGAAAGCTACATTCGAGATGCTTTCATCAGAAAAGAACATGCAATAGCAGTATTTTTTGATCTAGAAAAAGCCTACGATACAACTTGGAAACAGGGAATTTTAAAAGATTTACATGGAATGAATTTTAAAGGGCGACTGCCAATTTTTATCCAGAATTTTTTAGCCAAAAGATTTTTTAGAGTCAAAGTCACAAATACATTATCAGATCGATATGAACAAGAACTTGGAGTACCCCAAGGAAGTATCCTATCTGTGACCCTTTTTAATATTAAAATAAACAATATTGCCAATATCATTGGTACCGACGTACTCTACAGCTTGTATGTAGGCGATATCTGCATATGCTATAAAAGCAAGAACATGGCAACCATTGAAAGGAAGATTCAACAGAAGATAAATAAAATACAGAACTGGGCAATGCAAAATGGTTTTAAGTTTTCACAAGCAAAAACAATCTGCACTCATTTCTGCCAACTACGGTCGTTACACAATGAACCAGAACTATTTATGGATGGAACCCCAATTAAACTATCCAAAGAAAACAAGTTTCTTGGAGTTATCTTTGATAACAAACTCTCTTTTATCCCACACATCAAAGCATTAAAAGAAAAATGTTTTAAAACCATGAATATTTTAAAGGTTTTATCCAAAACTAAATGGGGCGCAGATAGTTCGACCCTGATGAACATATATCGAACTCTGATCAGATCTAGGATCGACTACGGGAGTATCATCTATGGCTCAGCTAGGAAATCTTACATCCAAGCCCTCGACAGCATACACCACCAAGGCATTCGTCTGGCACTAGGCGCCTACAGAACATCACCAATCCCAAGCTTATATGTAGAGTCAAATGAGCCATCACTGGAAAACAGACGACTGAAACTAGCTCTGCAATATATAATAAAATTAAGGACAAACAAAGAAAACCCAGCCTTTACCCCAGTTTTTAAAAATCAACTTTTAACTTTTTATAACAAGAAACCAAATCCGTCCTCTTGGATTGCGTATGAAATCACATCTGGAAAACCTCAAAATTGACTACGAATCACTGGTACAAACGCACTTGTGCAAAATTCCACCGTGGGACCAACAAAAACCCAATATTCACTTCAACTTAGGAAACGAACAAAAATCGAAAACACACCCAAATATCTACCACCAACGACTACTGGACTTCAGGGACAATTTCCCAAGCCACATCACGGTATACACAGATGGATCAAAATCTGGAAACAAAGTGGCTGCAGCCTTCACAACAAAAGGGCATGAAGAAGGAGTCCGTATCTCAGACCACAGCTCAGTTTTCACAGCAGAAGCAAAGGCTTTACTGATGGCACTACAGTTCATCCAAACCAGAACCCGGACTCCAAATCATGCCTCGAGGCACTGGAAAACAATGAGAAAAACCACCCAATAATAACAGAAATACTAATTAAACTGGCATATCTGAGAAGAAAATCTTTTCACATACTCTTCAACTGGATACCCGGACACATTGGAATTCCAGGGAATGAACGAGCGGACCGCACCGCCAAAGCCTCTACAAAACAAGAACTAGCCCTAAGCCAGATACCAGCATCAGATTTAAAACCATTTCTCACTTCTTACATTGGAAAAAGATGGCAGACTGAATGGAACCAGTGCATCAAAAATAAACTATATGAAATAAATCCTAACATTGGAAAGAAACAAACACAATTCAACAATCGATGGGAACAGGTCATTTATACAAGATGCAGAATTGGACACTCTAGGCTCACGCACCAGTTTTTAGTAACTGGAGATAGTCGAGCTGAATGCCACTCATGTAAAGGTCCTCTATCTATAAAACATATTCTAGCTGACTGTCCTTTTTTAACCCCCATCAGAAAACAATTTTATTCTTCTACAACTCTAGATCACATTTTAAATCAAGTAGATCCAAATATGGTATTAAAATTTCTAGGAAGAGCTGGTTTTAAACATTTTATCTAATTCAATAACATAAATTGCTCTCGCCCTGGAAATAGCCATAGAAGCTGAAAGGGCGTTTAAAAAACAATGAATGAATGAATGAACAATCTTAAGCATGTCTTTTGGTTCATTAGAACATACAGGTCACATATATTTGAATATTAACTTAACTTTTTTTTAACAGAAGTAATTACATTTGAAACATGAAACCCATCGCCATGGCTGTTCAATGTTCACAGAACTTTTGAGAAATGAGCAATAGACAGATCCCCAAGTGCACGGCTCATTTCAAATATGACTTGTCAGTAAATATAAATGTTGTATGAACTTTTAAAAACTTGATCTTAAGAAAAATGAATTCAGAGACTTATTGTAACTGACAAATGATAAATGCATTAATGTGATTCTAACTAAGATCTGGACTGCAGCACAAAGGCCAGGTCTGGCTCAAAGACAGTGGTACTGATCCACAAGGTGTCCACACACGGCTCTTATTTAAGTTCATAACCGAGAACCTCGTTCTCACACAAACACGCAATTGTACACAACATGTGAGCCAGACCATTATGATTTTAAGGCCGAGGCCGATGGCCGGATAAGATTTGACCACAGGCCACATTTGGCCCTCAAGCTAGACTTTGGACATTCCTGGCTTAGATTGGGCAGAAAATACTCTTTCTAGGATTTTGGAGAAGAATGGAGAATGGTTGGGAACACAGTTGCAGTTTTCTTCGATCAAGAAAAGACCTATGGGGCACCCTGTAAATATTGACTGATTAAGGATTTTTACAAAATGTGTTTCTGGGGGAACTTCCTGTCAAACAGAAAATTCCAAGTATGGGTTGAGAAAATACATTGGGCTGTTTATTATTGGAGACCATCTTTTGAGAGAAAGCTAATGTCCAAACATTCGTTTGAAGTCAGAGTAAAACCATAACGGAGTGATCCTAGCAGATGATAAATGTCATTGCTTTGTCAATATTATTAACTAAGATGTTGTAGAGTTGAAATGGTAACAATGCCGTCACCGCTTTCAAGAAAGTAAAGAAGATTAGTTGGTTAGAGACTGTCACATGACCCAATGTTTGATCTAAACCGGTTTTGTTTTTTAAAGCTTTCTCACGTTTTGTGTGCAGGTCAATCAAGCACTACTTCTTAATGGACAAAGGAGACTTTTTCGTTCACTTCATGGACCTGACTGAAGAGGAGCTGAAGAAGCCGGTTGATGACATCATTCCTCCACGGTTGGAGGCTCTGTTGGAGCTGGCGTTGAGGATGAGCACAGCAAACACGGATCCATTCAAAGATGATTTAAAGGTCAGATCAGTATTAAAAGGAAGTTATAAGCAGATGGTAATTTGAAACATCTGTGTGCGAGTCTTTTTAGTAGAACTTTCAAAAATGTATGCTGTCAATTACAAATTCAAGGGACGCGACAGCTGAAACCCATGTCTTGTATACGTCTGTCGTCTCTCTATTAATGTCTTTGGACACACATCTCTTTGTACACACATCTCTTTGTACAGCTTCTTTAGCTATGACCTATGTCTTTTGGACTGTCGTTGTCCAGTCAACAGTCTTTCCCATGGTTGTGTAGCCTACAGAACCAGACATGGAGACACTTTAAAGGTGTTTGGATTGAACTAGCTGATCAGAGCGTGGCCCCAGGTGTCTTCGATATAGAACCTTTTCACCATAATCTAGTTCCTGAGATACTGAATGTAGAGTTGTCATTAGTTGCCAGTAATAATCAACAAAAATACATTTTTTGTGATATTCTACCAATATGAGGAGCCCTTGCATGATTATTATACCCCAGATTTCTCTTCTAGATTGACCTCATGCCACATGATGTGATCACCCAACTCCTCCGTGTTCTTGCCATTGATACCAAGCAAGAGAAAGCCATCATAAACGCAGAACCCACCGAGGTGTCGCTCAGCGGTTTGGAGGCTTTCTCCTTCGACTACATCGTCAAGTGGCCACTTTCTCTCATAATCAACAGGTGCCAACAAATAAGTTATTTGAAGTATCTCTGTTCTGTTGTGTGTGTGGAATTGAAATGTTGCACGATGATGGTCTTTCGATCATTTAGGTGCACGTTCACTCTCTGGAGTATTCTGCTTTTAAAAGCTGTTTTACCATTTTTAATATACAGTGGTATCCAGAGATGCGAAATTAATCCGTTCCAGAGTGACGTTCGTATCTCGAACATTTCGTATCTCATGTAAAACGCCAAATCCGTGCAGCGGCTCTCAGAAACAACAGAATAAGTAGATGAAAAAAATGAAAAGCAGAGAAAAACCAAGTAACGTTTCTTCAATCCTTAGATCTACTCATTGTTAATGTAATAAATGATAATAAAACAGAATAAAACACAAGTAAAATACGTAATATGTTCAACCACTCGGCATGGAGTCAAATTTTATTCATTAATTTAGGTAAATCTATGTGGAGCAGTCCGCATCTGAACAAAACCGCATCTTTCCTAAAGCCATCATATCAGCAGGGTAGGAGCATGCGGGATAGGTTAGGATTCTTGTTCTCCGGGGGGAGTTGTTTTGGCTTCCAACAACATTGAAGAGATGAGGGGAGTCAAATTTCGCCAGTAACTTCACAATACTTAAGATTCATCAAAGGGCTCCATATAATCCACCATCCATTGCAAGGCCATCAGTCACTCTTCTGATGGTTTTCGCTGGTTTCCAGTTTGGGGTCAAACACTAAAAGTGAGGGCCCACTGCAAACTCAATTCAGCCAGCAGCTTTGTGCACCGCACTGACCGCTTTAAATAATCGCTGATAACCGAGGTCTCCACATAATCCAATCAGCAGAAGCCCTATTATCAAAGCTCCAAATAGATCGATGTCTTCAGCATCCTCCAGGAATGCGCCATTTCTCCCAACTGTCCATCATATAGCCAGCTGCAAACATTCCTGCAAGGGAAGTGGGTTCCTCTGAGCCCACGCTACCAGTCCAGAAAATGGTCTCGATTGCATTCAGAGAGCAGGACAACTAAACACTGATTTTTTTTTTTTCATTTTTATCTGTAGATGTAAATGAGGTCAAAAAAGTACAGAGTAACTTTTTTTCAATGCTGTTCTCCAGGAAAGCTCTGACAAGATACCAGATGCTCTTCAGACACATGTTCTACTGCAAGCACGTCGAGAGGCTGCTCTGTAACGTGTGGATAAGTAATAAAGAAGCCAAGCAGTATTCCCTGCACTCTGCTAAGTGGTGAGATTACATCTGTGTAGCTTTCTGAAAGCTATACTCAAATGATTTGAATACTGAGCCGCTCTTGGTGTTGATTGTAGGTTTGCTGCTGCCTTTGCGCTGAGGCAGCGGATGCTCAATTTTATTCAGAACATTCAATACTACATGATGTTTGAGGTGATGGAGCCCACTTGGCACGTCTTGGAGAACAACTTGAAGTCTGTGAGTCATTTTAACAATCTTTTCACTTCCAAACTTAGGCGACGTCTGGGAGCTAGCGTTAATATCTGTGCCTCCTGTGCTGTTTGCTTTTGTTTGCATACTTTTCAGTGGCAGTGAAAACCAGTTTGTTGTGACTTATGGGGAACTGTATATAGCTGGAAACATTAACCAACTTTTCTTCTCATTGATCTCAGCAGCTGATTTCGATGCTCTGCACGTACAGATTTCAAGTGCTCTGATAATGGTTCTTTGCAACATTTGAAATAATGGGGGCCATGCAGAAGTAATTGCAGGGGTCGGTCTGGGCACAAATGGACTTTAAATCAGTGTGTGCTTAATGCGCTTGATCCCTAGGCCTCCAACATCGACGATGTGCTGTGTCACCACACCAGTTTCCTGGATAACTGTCTGAAGGACTGCATGCTCACCAACCCCGAGCTGCTCCGCATCTTCTCCAAGCTCATGTCCGTCTGCGTGATGTTCACCAACTGCATGCAGGTACAAATATATTAACAAACATATGAAAATTGAGCCAAATAAATAATATTCAAACAAAAAAATCAAAGAAAACAATCAACGAAACAATGATTAAAAATACATAACATTCAAATAAATAAGAATCAACATGAAACATTGTAATAACATGTACTTTTTTAAATCGTGTGTGTGTGTGTGTATATATATATATATATATGTGTATAGTGTATTATAAAATGAGTCAATAAATATAAACAGTGTCTATGAAATAAATAACAAATAACATTAAAAATTATGAAAAGTGGAAAAAATATAGACATATATTAAGATGTATATTAACCTATAAATAAGTAATATAGTTTATTTTAAACTTCATAAACAAATAACATTCAGAAAAACACAAGAATAAACAATAAGCATGCAAATTAGTAAATATAAAGCAGTAACATTCGAATAAATACAAATAATCATATTAAAGAACCAATAAATATAAACATAATTTTCAGACAAATAAATAAATAATTAACATTGGCAAAATATGCAAATATTACAAAATAAATAAGCATATTTGTTAAATAATTATGTAAAACAAACCAATAAGTATGAACTGATAAGATTGTAATAAACAAACAAATAATATTAAATGTGTATTATTTAAATATAAAAAAAAAATTTAATATGTGAATGTTAATCAAATAAATGTTTAAATGTATGGATGAATTCACAGGTATTGAAATGTAACAGATAGATTTTCACGTGTTAAAACAAACATCTACTGTGTAATATTTGTACATGTATTTTAATAAACAAATAATCATTTAAAGAGGTGTGGATGAAATACTTTTTTAATCATGATAATAAACAAGCAAGTGTAAAAATGTAGTAAAACACAAGTTAATGAGGAAAAGTGACTTTTCTCTTAGAAATGTTTATTTAAAAGATTATGTTTTGCCTCGTGTCCCTTCAGATGTCAATCTGTTGATTTGCTGATGAGTTCACATTCACATAAAAGTATTTAATCGCGCTGCGGTTTGTGTTCATCTCGTGGTCACTGCTCTTGATAATTAGATTGAGGCGAATGTTGTGGAAAGCATTATTTTCTCACTGAATGTGAATCTTTGATGTGGTTGCAGCGCTTCACTCACAGCATGAGAATAGACAGCGAGACGAAGCGTGCGACCCTCGAGGGCTCTTCATTCCACGATCAAGAGGCAGAGAAAAAAAGACTGGCCTCTAAAGTGAGTCGCTGGCATTAAACTCTCCACGATTCTCCATGATTTCTAAAAGCAAAGCGTCTTTTAATGTTAATAAAGTTGATTAATGCCTATATCACATGTGATCAGTTTGTAGCGGAGTATGTCGATGCTCTGCAGTCGGACTCTGGGTTCGAGGGGACCATCAGTAAGTTTGACAGTAACTTCAGCACCTTGTTGATGGATCTCTTGGATAAGCTCAGCATTTACAGCACCAATGACTGCGAACACAGCATGATCAACATCATCTACAGGTGTGTCATCGACCGAATCGCTCACTGCGCTGTTTCAGACTCTGCTTTATCACAAATAAACTGAGCTAAGATACGAATCAAGATACGAACCTCTCCCCCATCCATTAACCAATAAAGATATAAGGTCCTCCCCCACCCACTAACCAATCAGGATATGAGCACCTCTCCCTCCCACTAACCAATCAGGATTTGAGCTCCTCCCCCTCCCACTAACCAATCAGAATTTGAGCTCCTCCCCCTCCCGCTAACCAATCAGGATATGAACTCCCCCACTCACTAACAAATCAGGATCAGAGCTCATCCTTGCCCACTAACCAATCATGTTAAAAGTTCCTCCCCCGCCCATCTCCATGCAGAGCTACACAGAGGACAAAATTATCTCTTTTTATTTGAATTTAACATTTGTCAATTATTGCCAATTTGGTTTCAAGGCATTTATTTAAATTGTAATGTTTGCATTGTTACATTTTAAATAATGATATTATGATTTAAACATATTTTTGTTTTTGCGCGTATCTCACTTATAAAGATCTGAGGTTCCTTTCTATCATCTGTAACCAGACTCTGTGATATTTAGGCGAGTTTATTTGAACTATTTCTAACTCATTAATGTGTCTGATGCTCCAGATTAAGAGAAATGTTGAAAAGATTATTCTCCCCAGGTTTTGTAAAGCACCAATAAATCAGTGCTCGGCAAGAGGATGAAATTCTGAATAATTAATGTTTTTTTTTTAACAATTCTTCTTATGATTTTAAATGAACCGGACTTCAGTAGTGACAAAGAGCAGCTTTTTTAATCTCAGACTTGTGATAACCTTTACAACCTTTTGTTGTAACAGTTCTGTCTCTTCAGCTGTGAATAATGAGATTTCTTTCATAGGCTGGACTTCAATGGCTTTTACACAGAGAGACTGGAGAGAATGGCTATTGAAAGGAGCCAGAAGACTTCAGCGTAGCAGTATCCATCAGAAAATACAGCTCCATTCAGTGTTTTTAGCTTAATCTAATGCTACTCTGTGATGCAGTGCTATACGTTGTTTGTGGTGGAGAGTGGTACTGTGTATATGTGCCGCTCGTCTAATAAAAGAATGATCTGTGTCTTGTTTATTCTGTTTGAATTGATTGATTGAAAAGTGATGTTTTATTAATATTGATTCCATCTTTTTTCTGTGGTTTGAAATGTTAGATAATAAGCTATATGTTGTTATTCTCTTTTCAAACACATGTTGAATCAGTCTCCCAAATACCTCATTCTATCAGACTTTATATTTATGGATATCTTTTTTTCAAAAAAGGAAACCCATGTTTCCAGGGAGCCTACATTCAAGCAGTTCTCAGAACAGTTCAATGTGGAACAGACCGGCAGGTTTTGTCGGCTCATAATCCAGAACAAGCTTAAAAACTACCAACACAAATATTTGGTAGTGTACTGCTGTGGCAAAAGATTTTTTAATTGAAAATTTATTTTAAGGGTTTTGCAACCACTGTCTATTTTATTAGGTACAGGTATAAGTATTAGGTACCACATCCCAAAGGTGCGCTACTGGATTGAGATCCGGTGACTGTGGAGAACATTTGAGTACAGTGAACTCAATATCATGTTCAAGAAACCAGTTTGAAATTATTTGAGCTTTAAGACATGGAGCGTTTTCCATCAGACGATGGGGACACTGTGGTCATATATTAAAACATACAAAAAAAGAGGATGAGTAAAATATATGAAAGTGACAAAACTATGATTTTGTCGGGACATTTCTGAATTACATCAAGTTTGTTAATTTTTCACTGTGACAAACTTGATAAATGACAGATAAATAAATACAAGTATGAATAGACAAAATACAGTTAAAAAAAATAGATGCATGAATACAACAAATTAGATAAAGTATTAAATACATTCTCAAAAGTGAAAGCAAATAATGTATGGATAAACCCCAAAATAAATAAAAGCAAAAATGAATAAATATTGATAAATAATGAATATATATTTTTGTGTTTCGCATTTAATCTATGTATTTATTTGTGACACGTGTTTAAATAATTATTATTATAATTGTATATATAATTTGTTATTTTATACATGAGTTGGTTTATTTATTTCGACTAATAATCTATTAAGCTTTTTATTTTCCACCTAAAGTCTAAATATAAAAACGCTGTTATACAGCGAGCCGCAAGATGGCGCAAGAATCTAATATTTGTAACCTAGGAAAATGAAATGATTATTCCGCATTGAGTCTTCTGGAATGTGTTGTACACCATCATGTACATGTGAATTAAAAGTCAAACATTTGTTTTTATGTGAAACGATCACTTCCGCAAGTTCAAGAGCACTTAACAGGTATCAGCCTGCCACGGCGCCTCAATGAAGTCCACACCCTTCAAACTCCCTCACAAGGATGAGAGCACCGCGATGACTCGCTTTCCCTCGTAGATTAAGAGAGAACACTGAATTAAAGTCGTTTTTTTCCGTCATGCTGCGTGTGGCAGTAGAATCCGCGGCGGGTTTGCCGAAGAAGAAGCTTGGGAGCCCTGATCCCATCGCGTCTGTGCTGTTCAAAGGTAAGAAACGCTCATGTGTTTCCAATTTGGTCATTAATCAGTAGAAAAACGCCACAGAGCTTTCTTTCTGTGTGGGGTCGTATGCTTTCAGATGAAAAAAAGAAGACGAAGTCGGTGAGCAATGAGCTGAATCCAGTGTGGAACGAGGTGTGTTGATTTGGGCCAAACTTTATCAGTTTGTTAGTTTTTGACTTCTATAAAATTCTTTGTTAAACTATGACCGCTTCACCACAGCATATAAGATGTAAAAAATTCCTTAACTTTCATCCTATGTTAAGGGTCAATTTGACCCATTCCTGTTTTTAATGTAAAGTAAAGTTACACTTTGTAATCTTCATGAAATGTTGTGCCTTATCCTCATCCTCATCCTCATCAAATGGTGTGTAAAATATAGATTCCTGGATGTGTTCTGGAACACTGTCTGTGCATAGATTGTAGACAAATAACATTTTCAGGACCAGACACTTTAATGTTGGTAAAAACTGGTCTGATCCAAAAGAAACATGTGTCTGCCTAATTATTGTCTAATTATTTGTATTTTGACTGCCCCTAAAAAGAACCAAAAGACCAACCGACTGAAGTGAGTGTAGGGGACAAGCTTTCTTGATCGGAGGATTATTGAGTGAAATTACCTCAATTCTATGATCCACAAATATATGTAAAGAGATGCACAAGTGAATTTCTCGCTGCGCATTTGTGAGTTCTGACACATATCTCTAGTCAAGAGACTCAGAGATCCACTTACAGTGAACCCTGCCTACCGCTTGCTAAGACCATCAGATGTCAACGGATTGACCAATTTCCACCACAAGAAGCGTTAAGCGTTAATCCACATTGGGACACAGCTGAGAGCTAGTCGCTAGAACTAGACAAAAGCTTGTCCCCTACACTCACTTCAGTCGGTTGGTCTTTTGGCTCTTTTTGGGGGCAGTCAAAATACAAGTAAGTAGACAATAATTAGACAGAGACATGGATTCTCCGAAGGCTGCATCAACTGTTGGTTAATGGGACGATCCAGCCTCATTCTGACCAGAGTTTTATAAACCCCTCCGCCTGGTTCATGCTCCCTACAACAAAATGACATGTATCTACAGTTAGCGTACATCACATTTAGGTGGCTATGTGTGGCGTTTTTAACGTTATGCTTTCGAAATAAAACTATGTTTTAAAATGCTATTATCACTACTAGCAGTCACCACTTGAATTATAGTCCTTAAATAAAAATATTTTACAGTTGTGTTTTGAGGACCATTGCTGCTTGTGTTGCTCACTATTTTGTGTTTATTCTGTTGAAAAAAAAACAACAGCATGCTAAGCATCTTAAGATGCGTGAGGCAATGAAGGTAATAGCGATGCATCTTTATAAAAAGCTGAATTTCAAGAACCCAATTTTTAGGTGAAATGGGACCATCTTCGCATAGCCTTGTGATGTAAGCAGCTTTGAAATTCGCACTTCGAAGAATGCAGAACCTGGATTGGGACACTTTTGCTTTTGTGTTTGCTGCACTTTTGCTTTAAGCCGCTTGTGTTAAATTAAAAACGATCGCCTCTCTTGATCAGCCATTTTCAAGACTAACGGTTGTCTCTCTCTCTCTCGCCTCCGCAGAGCCTCTTGTCAAACCAACCCGTTTTTTTTCTTTAATTTATTTTACATAATATGAGGGTTAATGTGTGATTGAAAACAAATTAATATTGACAAGATGTGAGAGTTGGTGATAATTCTTTGCTTTTTTTCTACCCCAGACACTTGAGTTTGATTTAAAAGGTGTTCCACTTGATTCTTCCTCCTACATTGATGTCATTGTGAAAGACTACGAGACTCTTGGAAAGGACAAGTAAGTGTTTCTTTTCTTCTCAATTGTGTAATGCACACACACACACACACACACGCACACGCACACACCGTATTAACGTATTAACCAGAATAAGGCAAACAGTGTGTTGGTGAACTTCTGCTCCCTCCCTGATTAAATATAAGTTGTGTGTTTGGAGTTCTGGAGTGTTTTCTTGGTGGAGTCCATTCTTTCTCAATGTGGCTGTGAAAGATAGAAGGGTTTGCATCATTCCAGTCTCAGTAAAGACTACTAGAGATGAACCGTGGTAATGCAGGATTTCTGTCTTTGACTCTGTCAAACCCTTGAGCACAGACGCACTCCCTCTTGGCCTTGTTCAGACCTGCTTCACAATGCCATGAGGGGTGGGACGGAGGCGTTCGGTTCGCTGTGCTCGATGAAAGAGAGATTGTTAGTTTCTGATCTGAAATGCCTTTTTTTGTAAAAATGTGGAATAAAAGGGTCTTGGCTGGCTTTTCAAGTTATTCCAGATTTTTCTGTGGGATCAGCTTTGGAGGAAATGCGATGCTCAACACAAAGAGGGAAAAAGCCCTTTGGGAAATTTACATATGTGCAAATTGTTTCTAGACGTTGTGCTTTTTTTAGTTGTGTGTCAGAAATGATGATGGTTATCTGTTGGCACTTTTTCATTGTGTTGTACACACGCACGTGTTTCACGTGTTCACCACCAGGGCCTGCCTTATAGTTGAGCGACGAGTACAAATGGACGGGGTACAAGTATGTGCTAGCGTAAGGGTACAGCGAGGGTGAACAGGGTGAGAACAGGGTGAGAACTGGGAAGAAAGAAAAGGGGAAGAGTTGGGCATTGAGTGGGGTGGGGACATGGATAGACGAGGGGCGGGAACCAGGAAGTGAAGGCCTCTACACACCGATCCGATTTGAGATTCGCACAAATCTTCAAATGCTTCTCAGCAGGCTCCTCGTTGTCTGAGGCTCCCTGTTTGAAGATGGCATTTGAGGCACTCTGCGCCACACGGGGAAACATGAAAGAAGAAGACGATGATGACAACAGAGAAGAAATCACATAGAAAAAAAAACCCTGAATGTAGAGTGGTTGATTCTGTTGGAGCTGATCACAGGGAGCTGTTTGACAAAAAATGTAAGGGAAATGTGAGGAGATGTGGAGGAAGGAGGGGTTGAAGCTCGAAAATGTCAGAGGAAGAGGCACAATGGTTTAATTAGCAACACTGGTACGATTGCTCCACGTTATAAAAACCTTTTGCAGTCTTTGTGCAGTCCCAATCCGAAAAGATGTCACTCTCAACTTTTAAAAAGCAACTAAAACTCTTTTTTTTCGAGAGCACTTGTATACATTGCAAAAAAATCTCTACAGCACTTAATTAATTCTGAATCGTCTGGAAACTGCTTGTTGTGTTTTTCTGTCGATCTTAAAGTCGTTTTGGATAAAATGTGTATCATTAAATGTCCTAATTGTTTATATTTATTTTCTTTGCTTTGAAATTGATCAAACACTGTGTTGATGAACTAAATCTTCCATAAAAGTGAAGAAAAAAATGTTAAGTGTTTTGCTGTAATGAATGTCAGGACTGGAGGAAGTCCGGGAAGTTCGGGAACCACATCATTTCATCTCTGCTTTTCTTAGAAGATGATGTCATGTTGGCTCCATTACACCAAGACCTCCAGTGAACACTGGCGTATCACATTCAAGGCCATGGTCCTTAGACGGAAAAAGGTGATACGCTCCCTCTGAGTTGGTGAAATGATCCTTGGTATCTCAACTTCAACTATCTTGGGGTTTTGTTCACTATTGAACGAGCGATTGACCAATGGATCGGTGCGCATCGGTGGATGTGCTGTTGGTGCTGATTTACCCGCCAATCTACCCATGCCTATAGCCATGAGCCGTGCAATCCACATGGAGAGAAGCCAGCTGAGGTGGCTCTGGCATCTGTTTCAGATGCGTCCTTGACGCCTTACTTGGGGAATTGTTCTGGGCACTTCCCTTAGGGACAAAGACGTGGGACACGCTAGTGAGGCCATGTCTCCTGGATCGCCTGGGAATGCCTCTGTGTCCCACCAGATGAGCTGGATGAGTTGTTCAGGGAGACGGGGGTTTGGGCATCTCTGGTTAGACTGCTTTCCCAGCTTCCTGACCCTGGATAAATGTAAGAGAAAAAATATTTAGAAGCTAATCCAACACTTGCCGCTGCAGTGTGCTAGGACAGACTGTCTGAGAATTTCAGCAGCCGGTTGGGTGGAATGATTTAGGGACAGACGTAGCATTTTTTTCACTTCTATTTGGTAAATGAAGAACATCAGGACATTAATCCAGTAATGTCTTTCCTCGAGGCCAGATTTGCAGCAAACGCCACATTCATAGTTTGATTCAGTGCTGCAACACAGACATGTTTATCGTTGCTACTCAGCCGTCTGTGAATATTAATCATTCCTGGAATCACCTCAGGATAAAGCAGTCAGAAATAACCGCCAACTCGAACGTGACGAAATGTTGAAGGGTGTGGTGGGTCTTACCTTTGCTTAATATTTGCTTTGGCAGCTAAGTTTGTTTAGCAGCTTGGGTTAAGTTTTGAACAACAATAGATTTGAGTATAATTCCTCTGAATTATTTCTATCGTATCTCTAGAATTTATCTCAATAAAACACTTTAAATGTTGTGTGTTTCAGTGAAGTCTGATTGAGCAAGGTGTTTCTCTCCCCTCTGTGTGCTCTCTCGATCTCTCTTCTCCTTGCAGAACAACTATATAGCTGTTCCTAACAACACTTTTTAAGTATTTTTTTTCTATAAACTTTGACCTGTTTTTTTTTTCAATCACTTTTGTCCCCCCCCCCCTTAAAATTTATTCCAAGCATTCCAACAATCCATTGAAACCTCTCCATCCACACATTGATTTTTATTGCAGTGTTTGGCAAAAAATAAAAATAAAAACAAGCAGACGAAGCCACCTCTGGTGTCCACCAGGGGTCTGTTTTGAGTCCTCTCCTTTAAATTACTTATATTCTACCCAATGGTTAAATTTTCTTCTAAATTGTCGGCTGCTCAATTGTCAAATGCTCATCTGAAATGAACCACTCGCACAACTGCTTCTGCATTATTTGTATTATTTTGCAGTTATTTCCGGTTCTAGCATTGACTGGATTCTAAATTCTTCATTTTTGCAAACTTAATCTCACCTTGTGTAAAATCGAATATCTTTGTGTGAGCAGCAATCCTCTATTGTGCTGTAACTTTTCTAATGGCTTCCTCTGCTGTGAGATCATCACTTTAAGCCGTCTCTAATGAGTATCTGTTCCATCTCTTCTCTCACAGAGGCGCTGAGTCGTGTTGTGCTTTCCATTGTGTATTTAAAACCATTTACACTATTTAAATGTGTAATATTTGAAAATGAATTGAACTAAAAAAATGGCGCTAAAACATGATTTTAAATGTTATATAAGCCAATATTTCGTAAATTTAGAATGTCTATTTTGTAAATTTGGATTTATATTTTATTTTTTATTACCTATATCTTGTCTTGTGAATCTGTTGCACTGTAGTGCCTCTGGACAAAAACACATTCCTCGTATGTGCAAACATACCTGGCAATAAAGCTCATTCTGATTCAATTGAAATCACTTGCGATTTACGGATGTGCTGAAAAAGCACGTCTTTTGAGGGCTTTTACTAACTCAAAAACACTGTATAATGGCTCTTAAACATGTACATTTTGACAACAGTTTAAAACTCGTTTAGATGGAGGAAACTGTGATTGAAGTCATACCAGAAAATGGCAAGATGTAGAATTTCAGAAAAGGCTTGGTTCAGTACTCTATTGCCCCTTCTGAAGTACAAATCTATCCATAAACGGGCACCTTCGTATCTCAATGGACTCATTTCTACCAATACTTCCATCTGAACCCATTAGATTAGGACACCAGAGACACCTAAACTGGGTTCTCGTGCTTTTAGTTCGTTCCGTTTCCTCTGGAATAAACTGCCGCCTGAAGTGCAGAATAGTTCAGATCTTGAACATTTTAAAATGACATTAAAAATAACATTTAAAAAAGTTTCTTATTTTGCCTGTTTTGTTTATTGCGGATGTTTTTTTCCTGTTGACACAGAGGCCTTGAATATCAGGAAGATGTATTATTATTTGTTTTTGTTTTGTTTGTTTATAGATTAATCGGTTCCGCTAAAATCTCTTTAAAAGACCTTTCCAGTGGCCAGGTCAAGTCCCTGCCAGTGAAGAACCTGCCTCTTGTGGATGAAACTGGCAAGAACATAGGAGTAAGTGTTGCCTCTTTTTACCTCCAGAATGAAATATTGAAATCAAAACAAAAACCTTCTGGTCATTCGTTTACAAACATACTAGTATTTTGTTTTTCTCAAAGATGTGCCGCATGCAACGGACGTCTGTTTGGTAGTTTGTATTGTACCTACCCAACAAAAAACCATGTTTAGAAATAAAACAAAAGCATGCTTTATCTATAGTGGTGCCACGTGAGGTTTTGTTTTGAGGGAATGAAAATGTTTTGTCACTGTACATGAAGGTGTTGGAATCCCATTTGCTCCTGGCTTGAGGCATTGCCAGGACTTGTGTTTGATCTATTTGAGACATTAGCTTTCCATGTTCTTTCAAGGGAAACATCAGCATGACTATTGGTTACGAGCCGCCTGCCAGCTTTGAGGCAAACCCTCAAGATCAACCAAATGGCAACATGACTGGAAACACAGGTGAGGAGAGAGTGACTCACAGAGAACTGATATGAAAACTATGTACAAATTTAATAAAAACTACTTGATGTACTCAAGTTTTTCCATTAGCTTGCCAAGTATATTTAATATATGTGAAAACCTTATTTGCACTGAATTAAAGTATGATAGTAAGGGAAACTATATTTCTGAACTGTGTAAAATAATAGGTTTCCCTGTCATTGTACTGAGGTAGCCCTTAAAAGCCCATCTGAGTTTGTAGAATGTAAATTGGAACTAAATATTAACTTTAATGATTCGATGAGCTTGTTTATCGTAATTTCAAAGGTTTGTGAAAGCGCGGAAATGTTCGTTTTATATTTCACTGATGTGACGTGAATTGTGGGATCGTGTGAATGTGTCTGGAGCCAATAAACCACCGCTCTTTTCTTCATCGAAAGTAACCTAATAATTCTCGATGTTTTATTATTTTGTAATATTGGTGATCGATAAATCTTTGAGTATAAACATACTGTGATGAGTTTTTTTATCGCGATATTGTGACGCGGGAAAGACCGCTAGCATCGAAGCTACTGATTTCAAAGAAAAGCCATTGACAGTATGCGTATTGCGTAAAGCCTAGGCTTATGCTAACGACGTTAGCATTTTGTTATAGAGTAACAATGGCTATTTAGTTATAAAATAATTATCTTTTATAGTCATACATTTATAATGAGACTTTAAAAAATGTTTATACGTGATTCATAGTTATACACGAATTATTAATTTTGTTTAAAAATTAAACGTGAAGATCTGATCCATTTGTCAATAACAGTCATTAATGCATTTTATTTAATATTATTTACAAAAGGAATTTATCATTTTTAAAAACAAACCAAATACACTATTGTTTACATTATTACCCATTTTCGGAAATTAGACACAACCTAATATTACAGCGGTCAGGTTCCAAAATGTACATTTCATGTTTTATATATCTCCAGAATATGTATACCTGCCTATAAAAAATAGTGGTCTTCAGTGGCTGCATAAGATTAAAAAAATAACTAGTCTGTATCAGGACATTTGCCTTTTCATCAATCCACTCCTTTTTGAGAAGAGAAGATATATTGGATTAAAGGTTTGAAATATTGAAATTGATGTTTGCATCTCTGCTTGGCGTCCCCTGAGGGTTTTTTTTTTTTTTTTCTACACATTGAAAATTTTCTTGTGTATGACCCCATCAAGAGTTTCTCCTGATCAGTAGGTGAAGAGGGAGACGTCACTGATGCTGGGGTCCGAGGTGGCTTCACTTCTCCTGGTGATCCTAGACAGAAACTTGAAACAAGGATTCGGATGAGACATAATCTGACAAATAAACCTCAGGATTTTCAGGTGAAGGGTGTAGTTTTTCAAGGCGCAGTGTTGTTGCTGTTTTGCTCATTTTTGCCTTCTACTGGTAAAGGTTCGAGTGCGAGTGATTGAGGGACGGCAGTTGTCTGGAAATAACATCAAACCTGTTGTCAAAGTGCACGTGTGTGGAGAGACGCACAGGACGAGGATCCGAAAAGGAAATAACCCATACTTTGATGAGGTCATTTTTCTTTATGGAAAATTTGTTCCACTAACCCCCTCGGACTCAGTGTTTTATAATAAAAGTTCTGTATGGTGTAATAAAAACAAAACAACTACAACATACAGTCACTGAAGGCAGTTAAATAGCAATTGTTTCATTCGCATTTAATCAGATTTGTGCATTATAAAATATCCACTGCAAGTGTTTTCATCTTTTTTAAATATTCATATATATATATATATATATATATATTAGGGGTGTAACGGTACGGTGTGTGTTTGAATGAATTAAAATGTTTTATCTTATGCTATATTCTCGATTTCTTCTAGATGTTTTTCTTTAATGTGAACATGCTGCCCTCTGAACTGTTTGACGAGGTTGTAAGCTTCCGGGTAAGAAATAAACTTATCAGTGGTCATTAAATCCTTCCTTTTATTCCATAAAAAGTACAGTGGAACTGTATGAACAAACAAAAAAATTATTATTATTTTAAATAATTTGAACAATACAATAATTGAACACTTTAGAATCTTTTCTTAGAATATATTCAGCCATTCCAGATCTGCTGTTGGCACCTTTAGCGTAGCTTAGCATAGACCATTGGATCTAATCAGACCAATTAAACTCTTTTAGAGTTACATTTGAAGTTACATTCTGTTGTCTGAACAGGAAACTTTAATGATTTCTAGGCAAAAGGTATGGGCACCTTGGGGTCCTGAATCCAGGAACAGCTATCTGCTTGTGCTTCATTTGCCTTTTGCATAAATACATCTGATAAAACATCGCTGGCACACAGAGATATTCGTTGGCATCTTCTCAGAGCACTGACATGTTTTATTTATATATAATAACAGAGAGGTCAATAACATTTGTTCTGCTTAGAAATCAAAGAGAGTTGTAGAATTTTAAGCATAGGTGCATTTCCTCCGTGTGAGACCGAATCTAAAATCAAATAGTTTTTTTTTTTTTTTTAACTCAACAGCCATATTTCTGACCCTCAGAGTGTATTGGGCAAAAACCTCCTTCTCTCCATCAGAGCATTAAAGATGGGTTGTGGCTGGGTCTTTCAACATGACAGTGACCCCAAAGCACACCAAGGAGTGGCCAAATCAAAGTTCTGGAGTGGCCTAGTCCAACAGAACCCTTTGGAGGAAGCTGAAACTGCGTTGCTCAGCAACAGCCTCAAAACCTGATAGATTTAGAGACCAAAATCTCTCCTGCAGCGTGTGCAAACCAGAATTACAGGAACTGTACTTGTTAACAAAGGGTTCTTTACCAAATTATAACTCAAGTGATCAAATGCTCATTTGACCCAGTAATTTACAAATAAATTATTTTTAAGAATCACACGATGTGATTTCCAGGCTTTTCTTTTTAGAGTGTGTCTCTCATGCTGGAAATGCAGCTATGCTGAAATTTCTAGTGATGTCTAAGTAGGAATCCTCACTGTATGTATAGATTTTTTTCCTGTACTAGTTGATTGCTGCGTTGTTTACTCCATTCTCTCTTCAGGTTTATAACGCGTCTTCATTCAGAGCAGATTGCCTCATGGGGGAATTCAAGGTAACGGAACGAAAAGCAAAGGTTTATTGTTCGATCAGCAGTGAATTTCACAGTGTTTCTCTCTGATGTTTTCAGCTAGACATTGGCTACATCTATGATGAACCAGGTACCCATCAGAAGCCTTTTACTCCTATGTTTTCCTTCTCGTAGTTTTAAACCATTTCACTTATACCCGCAGCTCACTGCATCATGAAGAAGTGGATTCTGCTGAATGACCCTGATGACTCGAGCTCTGGAGCTAAGGGCTATCTGAAAGTCAGCATGTTTGTGGTGGGAACAGGAGACGAACCGCCGGTATGACCCTCCATGGGTCTCTTCTTCCTGTTAATAAACAGTTATTGGGGAACAAATTGCTCCAAAACTCAGTTTATAGATGTAATTTTAGATCTTTTAGCATATGTAATTGAATCCAATTAGACCTGTAGCATTTCAATTCGTAAATATATACCAAGCCCCATTTTCCTAGCATTTTCTAATGCTGAGCTGTAGATCTGCTCTTTTGGTTGCTAGGGTAAAAGTTTATAACAATGCAGGAGTCAGTGACAAAACTTTATGTTCCTAATGTCACTGTGATTAAAATTAACCTAACCCCCATGTCTTAATGATGTTGCAAATCTGAGAAGGAGATATTCCAATTTGGTTGCCATGGTAAACAGTCTGGTTTCTATAGAGGTGTCAGTGATGATATAATGTTCCGTTTGTCACTGTACATTATGCAAAGCTTTTATGAGAGCCCCAAGTTTTGAACCTCCATGTCCACATAAGGATGTCATAAACAGCTCTTGAGCATCTTTATTTCGCTATTCTCTTAATTCATCCATAAAACTGAGCAAATTATCATCAAAACAAATTTGATCATCAAAACGAATTATGTGCTGTTTTTAGTGGTGTAATCTCATCAATTCAACAGTTTCTCTCCGATGGGTTACACCTGAATATGCCTCCAGCAGTGTAAGAGCTATCCAACTGCACCTAGTGTTTTCCTTTCGTAGTTTTAAACCATTTCACTTATACCCGCAGCTCACTGTCATGAAGAAGTGGATTCTTATGACCCTGATGACTCGAGCTCTGGAGCTAAGGGCTATCTGAAAGTCAGCATGACTTTGTGCATCGTGTCTACGTTTGTCTTGTCATGTGATGGTCCTCTTTTTCCCATCGTGATAAGGTCTGCCACGATAACACATGTTTTGGGGGGATTCGTTGTTTTTGTTTGACCGAACAATGCAAGTGCACAACTTCAAAGTTGAGCTGAGCTGCACGCTTACGAAATGAGCAGTGTTTGGTTTCTGACCCCAACGGTCCGCACTTACTCTCCTGTTTCATTTCCTGTCTCTATCCACTGTCTTTCTTTTAAAAAAATTAATAATAAAGGCATTGGGCAACGCAAATAAATCTGATTAAAGCTGCAAGCAGCGATCAAAGGGCTTTTGCATCTCAGGCGCTTTTGCAATTTACTGTCCCATAGGCCTCAGTTTAGAGATGAACAAGTAAAATCTTTTTTTAAAATATGAGATGTGCTAATGTACCATTTTTATGTTTTTCCAAAATAATTGACTGTCAGTTTTCGAAAACTTATTTCAAAGGACTTTTTTTTTTTTTTGTAGGTCGTAGTCCTTCCCGTAAGTGTTCCAAATTTCAGACGTCAAACACAGTTTGAAATAGCAGTAGGACACAGCAGGAGAGTAAATTTCACAGATCTGGCAAGTTTGATCTCGATCAGACACTGTATGTTATAACCTTCCTGCGTCATGGCGAAAACAAAGAACAAAACAAAAGTAACAAAAAAGCTTTGTAATTTAACATCACATATGCCTCAAGATACGACCGAAGGGGTTAGGAGATTAACAGATGAAATAGTTAAAGTTCGTTAAAGTACGACATGAGCAAAAGTGGCTATTATTAGAAGTTTTTGTCAAATAACCAACTTCCTGGCCACTTTTGCTCGTTTATGTGACTTTTATTTACGTCTTGGAACCCTACACATGTGTGCATAGATAGAGAGAGACTTTCTTATCTTCTGTTTTTTTTTTATTTTTTTTTTCATGTGGTACAAAAACCGCTCATTGAACTTTAATTTTTCAGTTTGAACTTTAAGATTTCTTAGGAGTTTTAAGGCTTTGCTCTCTGCTCTGAATAAGAGCTCTATTTAAGAAACCCTTCTCTGAGAATAAAACTTGAGCTCAGAAGAATTCTCTCTGAAATCACATCTGAAGTGAAGGAGAAAGGGTTCGCTAAAATCTCTGCTTACATTTGGTCTCAAGTTTGGTAGGGTTTGTTTGTTTTTTTGGTTTCGTGTTCATATGCAAGCTTTATGATGATGGTAAAGAAGGATGTAAACAGACAGAGGCTGTGGAAATCAATGTGGTTTGCTGTTTATTCTCAGTGTGCTGTGTGTGGATTGTAACAAAGGATTACTGTTTATTTTCAGTGGATGACTCTATTACCCAGAGTATAAAGGAGGCTTTTGGAGGTCAAGAAAACAAGAAGAATCTGGTTGATCCTTTTGTCGAGGCCTGGTTTGCTGGCAAAAAGGTACAACTCACCCAGACGCTACAATAAACCCATAATAATTCCTAAAGAAAGGGTTTGTGTGCTTGAGGAAAAGTCATGGAATTTTCACACACCAGATTGAAATCCTGCCAATTTTAGAACTTGTTCTGGTGGAACCAATGACAAGTGAACTTGGCCTTGTGTTTTGGATCGTTGTCGTGTTGGAATCTCCAGCAGGCAATACGCCACTTCCAGTTGCCCGTTTTAAAAAATGTTGCTATATGCGTCATCAGGTGTTTAAAGTCTCATGAGAGGCACAAGAAAACAAAGGAAAAAAATACAAAGGAGCAAATGATCTGAACCTTTATTTTTGGTTTACAAACTACACAAAAAAGCTGTAATTGTTTAGGGAATTCTACCGTAAAATATTATTATTAATATTTTATTATTAATTACCTGCACATTTTTAGAAAATTTCCTGACACATTTTTTATATAGGGGATTTTATTTAATAGTTAAAGGAACATTTTACAAAAACTGTAGCTAAAGAAATAATCACAGGCCTCTTTACCCTTACCAGCATGATTGAGCTGTATGTATTCTATAGATATATTTTAGTAAATTTCGTGTTTTAATATGAGCTTAACCCTTAGAAGTCTGTGTTTGCCATTCACGCCGGCTGTTTTCAATAAAATAGGAATGACTCAAGCTATTGTCTAATTTTACTAGCGTTATGACTCATAATTGGCGAAGTAATTCAAATTAAAATGTGTGATCATCTTTCAGTGTCATTTTACAGAGCCCAAAAAGGTCCATCAGTGCCATCTAGTGGTGAAGAGAAGGGATAACCCTTGAAAGTACTAAACCTGCGATATGGCTTGTGTTTCTGACCAAAAAGTGGTTGGAACAGTGTTACAATGTTCGCATTGTTTTGACTTTTTCTTTGCTTTTTGGGGGGATTTAATAATTGTTATTTTATCTCAACACTTGTTATAAAACATGTAATGTCATGAAATAATATTTTAATAATAATAAAAAAAGAAACTGGTGTTGTACAAAAAAATTATATCAAGCTTTGTCACAAAAACAGTTTTAAAGATAATTCATTAGTGCAAAGGGTGGTATAGTTAAAAAAAAACACGGAAAAAGGCAGCGGACTTCTGAGGGTTAATATAACTGAGTTTGTCTTTAAAAGATTTTAATTCACTCTGGAAATAACAGAACAGATACTGAAGAAGATTTTCAGACGTCTGAACTCTTACGTTGTTCTTTTTTTCAGCTCTGCACACAAATAATTGAGAAGAACGCCAATCCAGAGTGGAACCAACAGCTCAATCTGCAGGTCAAGGTAAATGAGTGGGGATGCCTTCTACTTTTTGTCTGATTTATTTATTTACCGGTATTTATTTTCCTCATCCATTCTGATGTCCTTCACAGTTCCCGTCGATGTGTGACCGAATCAAACTGATGGTGTTTGACTGGTGAGCTGCTTGACTGCAGTTTTCTCTGTGGAAGTGAACTTTATGGTCTGTTGAGGGAAATCCTTTGGAATGTTAACTGGGAGTTTGTGTTCGGAGCTGGGAGGAGAGTGAGTCATAGCATGGTTCACCACCCACTCCCACAATGCAATACTCCCCGTAAAGCAGAGGGAGAAAATGTGGAAAATCTGAGAAGGCTTGATTTATTCTGTGTCACACTGGAACGTTGAAGCTGACTCCTACTGTTCCTCAGGGATCGACTCACTGGGAATGACGCCATCGGCACCACGTACCTGGATCTCAACCAAATAGCCTCCTCTGGTGGTGAAGTCGAAGGTATGCAATATAGAAAAGCTCATTATTCCAGCAAAACGTCTTTGGGTTTGCTGTGACTCAAGTGCCTTGTTTTGTTCATTTTTCATTGTGATAGGAGATGAGTTCCCTTCACGTAAAGGTTACTTCTGCATTTATTCCAGAGCTGCAATCCCTTGTGTCCAAATGCATCAGAAATATAATGCATTAAGGTTAAATGTTATGTGGGAGCCAAGGGGTTGTAGTCACTCAGCACACACTTTGAATTAATGCTATTGTGGCATGCTCTGTTTCTAATTCTACAGTTAATTTATGTAATTCAATTCTAGTGCTTTTTGCATAAAACGGCATGTTCTTAATTATTTATCTTCAGCTCCTGGCCGACAATTTGAAAGTTTGTGTTTTTGGAAGACTCTTGTGTATAGAATGGCTGGTTTTATTCGATGATGTTGCTAAAATTACAAAAGTTCTTGTAATTCTTTTGATTTTCTGTCACATTACATTGCAAAAGGATATGTTCAGCTTTGATTACCAAATGTTTATTCTGCAACCCAAAAAATCCTAAAAATATTTAAGAAGAACTAATATGACGTAAAATCATGGATATCCAGCACTCACGTCCTGTCACCAGAGCTGCTGTCCTTGCCTCCAGGCAGATGAGCAAACCCCTGATACCAAAACCTGGTAAGGCCCACCATTACACATTTAAATATCAGACATTGAAAATCAAATTAAAGTATTTTAAGAAAGTGTGATAAATACTTTCTGATAGATTTTCTATTAAAGCAACAATGAACTAGTCTCCAGCTCTGGTAATAACAACGTTAGCATTAGCTTAGCATAAATCACTGAATCCTATCAGACCAGTAGCGGTTAAACATAATCAGAGGGTTATATATATATATGTATATATATACATATCACCAGTACTTTAGAATTTTTTTTTTTTATAAAACTAACAAATGTTTTAGGTCTTCTGAGGGAAACCGGGGCACCCAGAGTAAACAAACACAAGCGCAGTGAGAACATGTAAACTCTTATCAGAAAGGTCGCCTACAAGCCTCAATCTGGCAACCGTGTCTCACCCACTGTGCCACCCTTCCGTACGATGTAATTTATGACAAATTTCCTTGAGTAGCGTATTAATAATAAAAAACAACCAACAAAGCACTGATAGGACATTAGAAAGACATTTAATTCGATAGCATAGGATTGATGGCCTCTATTTGATCCATTCCTGTGATCAGCTCCTCAATAAATGCTATTTACAAAATACAGTGATTACAGTGACATGACTAATCTTCAATTTAATAGCAATTTTTAAACAGATATGTTCCTATGAACACTGGCTCGCTCCTCGTTTCCCACTATTGTTTTAAGAGTAGGTTCTGCAGGTAGAGATGTTTAGTAGCTGAATCATAGCATCACCTTTAGTCTCTTCACGTTAATAAACAGATTCCAGCTCTTGGATGATTGACTATTCCGTCTTCATGGAGGAAGTTGGAGCAGAGTGTCACTAACGAGGGAGAACCAATGTCTGCAAGAGATGGAGATCTGGACCTTTTTGAACTTCGCTGCTGTCTCTAATTAAAGCAGTTTTTTTTTTTATGAAAACAAAAGCTTTTTGAGTCCTGGTAATCTCTCTGTGGTTTTACTGCGCCACCAGCTTTTATTGGTCACTAAATCCAGCACAGTTTGGTTTCTTTAAATTATCACAGAAATTATTATTAATGCGGAAATTAATTTTATTCAGAAACATGCAAACTCCATTCAGAAAAGCTCAACCAAACATGGCAACCTTCATTGTGATGGTGATGTATATCGTGCTGATTACTTTATCGAATAAACCCAGCTTCTTTACATTTAGGCACCTTTTCCAAAACAAGAAAACTGTTGCATTGTGACTTCGTCGATTGTACACGGCGCTCTCAAGATTTTCTGCATGACATCATTCCAACTAAACTGAATCAAATGCTCCGATGTAATTCTTTACTAATCAAAGACGCCACTGCCAAGCCGTCTCTGTGCTTCAAGGAACCAAACACTAATAACGCTAAAACCGAATCTTGCTTGTTACTTCCTGCTCATCGTGTTTTTCCTCAGGAGAGACTGGAGAATCAGAAATGGGCTTCCTTCCTTCCTTCGGGCCATGCTATATAAATCTGTACGGCAGCCTGAGGGAGTTCTCGGGGTTACCCGACCCCTTCGATGATCTCAATTTGGGAAAGGTTTGTGACTGTGGTGGTTTCCTACCATAGATATGTGTGTGTAGATGCCGCATTTGTCGCCACAGGCGCTGTATTAGGATGAGGTTGTGCCAATGACTGTAAAAAGATGGACGACGTGACTCTGCCACCTGCCATTGGGCAATTTGATGCCACCGTGAGCAGAACTGGAGTACCGCCATGACGGACAGAGAGAGGGTGCCCAATGCACCCACGAGACTTCCCGGTGAAGGTGTGGGAAGCGTAAATGATCTTTCTCACACTGTGGTGTCAGTCAGTTCACTCGGTTCAGTGCAGCTGTCAATCACATGGCCCCACCTACTTTTTGAGGGATGAATGAGCCGTAAAAATATAAAGTAAAAAATAGAATTGTTGAGCTTCTTCCATTAAAATTGTTTGGGTAAAGAATTTTATGAGGAAATCATTTAAGTTTTGCTTGATTCCATAAAGTTTGTATTTAGTTCGTATCATTCTGCAGCTCTCCAGAGGGGGGCGATCATGGCACTTTGTCTTTTTTCATCAGTCAGAAGTTGAAAGTATTGTCGATGCATGTCACAAGCACATAAAAAAATAGAACTGAGGCGAAAACGATATTTCAACTACGGAGACGTGGATTTTAGGAGCGCACACGGACTCTGTGTGCACGCTCTCATCTGTTAACATGCGTGCCAAAAAAAAAAAAAAAAAGACCCAGCGCTGACGGAGGCATTGTGATGAATCACTGTGCACCACATTGCCAAAGCCGACCTCAGCCCTTGTACAGTTATATAAAATAACCCTGAACCCGACACAAGATCTTCAGCTATAATGTGGAACGCTCTCCCACTACACCTCAGGCTGGCACCTGAGTTTCCTGTTTTAATATCCGGTCTAAAAACCCTTTTTAAACTGGTTTTATCTAGGCAGATAAGTGTTTAATGGTTTCAGTCCTTACTTTTTAATTCTTTTTAGTGTTTCTGATGTGTTTTATTGTTCTGGTCTCTGTAGAGCACTCTTGGCGGCAGAGATGTTGTAGTGTGGCGCTTGCTAAATAAACTTTGACTTGACTTGAACAGTGCAGAACGTAGACGTATCACGTACCCCGGCCAACACCGTCCAATAGCAGGCAGCATCTCAGGAGGCATCTACGTGTACATATCTGTGTTTTTTAAATACATTAATAATCTATATACAATTAATACCAATATCTAAAACAATACTGTTTTTTTTTATTTTTATTTTTTTATTATTATAACCGATGTCCCCTTGCCTAAAACTGTAGCGTTTCTCTGTAGGGAGAAGGTGCTGCTTACAGAGGACGGATTCTTGTTGAACTCTCTACTAAACTTGATGGAAAGCCTGATAAGTCTGTAGAGGAGATACCAAGCGACGATCTCTTAGTCGTTCAGGTGAGGCTACTCATCTTCAACAGTAAACTGTACAAAACGTTTTTCTCGACTTCACCACAGTTGCTTTGTTGTTATGTCAAGATGAAGCATCAAAACACAGATGAAGCGTTGTAGTAATGTGGTTTCGGCACCACAGTATTTTGGAGATTTTATTTTTGCAACATGTGATACAGGAACAAACAAAACCAAATGAACAAAGTAACAAACACACCTTAAATACTCAGCTAAATAGCAAAAATAAAAATGTGCTAAATAGCAAAAACCAAATTAACGGAACTTCACAAACTAAATGTCTAGACTCACGACAGTAAAGCTGTGCAGAGAAAGCAATCTCACACACAAGAAGAAGGTTTTTAATAATTCAGTTTCACACACCCCTCGAGCCAACAAACTACAATCTAGAGCCCAGCTTCCCCCTCCTTTTATCCACAGTCCTGCAGTAGGCATAATTGGGGCAGACCCCAGTTACTCAATCGTTCAATTTAGCATCAGACCATTTAACAAAACAGTCACATCTCTAAACTCATATTTGAACATATTAAGCTAATCCATCTCAACCTCATATTGGTCTAATCCTGACCAAGGGAAGGAAGTGGAGGAAATGATGTCAGCAGGGTAATGTAAACCATAAACTCACTCAAAAATCAACGCCTGTTTCTAAACAACACATAGAAACAACATAAGCATCAACAATAAATTATTATGATTACGCTCCAAGTAGAATTATTTGCTTCAAAAAAAGAAAGGCTGCACAGATCATGGGGATGATGTCTTTTAACCATCTACACAAGCATCAACATCTCTACAGCATTGTGCCCCGAAAAACCACTTGCAATAATTAAAGATCATGTGGAAGGTGAACACGACCAGAATGTAATTCCTTGGAAAAGTAGGGACAACAAAATGTCATTCATCTAAATACAGGAAAATGCTCTTGTAATAGAAAAAAAATAATAATCCTTTTTTCTGGTTGATTTATGAGATGACAAACAGGAAATGCATCACAACCAGAACGTTTCAAGCTCAGAGAACCAAGCCCTCTCTTTCTTAGGTCTTCTCTTTCAGAAAAGGGATCTGTTTTCTGCTCGTTCTCCCTTAGTCTTCCTCACAGAAAACGTTTATGATTTTCTGTATGTTGGGTTGAAATAAAGCTGCATTTTCTGTTAAATCATCCTAAACTTTACTTTCAGAGCCTTCCTACTTCGTTTGGAGTTCATATTCCAGAACACACTGAACATTATCAAAATGGAATGCTTATTTCACGGTCCTCGTTAGACTATACAGACTTGGTTGGGAAAAATTGGACACATGACATTTGGAGCAGCAAGACAATCATACCTGAAACCCCCGTAGAACATCTCCAATAGAAAACTTGTGTGTTGAAGCCAACTAACCTCAGAAGGATGCACCTAAGTGCCACCAAACGAAAAAAACAGCTTTTATCTCCCCTGCAGCCGACAAATGTTTCTATTACTTTGAGTCTATGCCAAGAAGGATTATGGGAATTCTAAAGGCAAAAGAGAGTCCATTTAAGGTGTACCTAATAAAGTGGCCACTGACTGTATTATACTTCAGTTAAATTTTCTTTAGCAGGAATTCCCTGTACACCTTAAAACGCTCTAGTTAGAGTAGTATGGGTATATGTGATTCCTTACTTTCCACCTCTAAAATGTAAACGAGATGCTGTCCAGTGAAATAACATTGTTGAAATGTGTCAGAGAGGACATTATTGATTGCTTTACATTGTGTTTCTGACCCAGAAATACCTGCGCAGGAGGAAGTTTTGTCTCTGCGCGGTGTTTCACAGTGCGACTATGATACAAGAACCCGGAGAGCCCATTCAGTTTGAAGTGAGCCTCGGTAACTACGGTAACAAGATGGACCTGACGTGCAAACCTCTGGCCTCCAGCACTCAGTACAGCTGTGCCGTCTTCGATGGTGATCACGATTAAAGTGAACCTAGTTGATGGGAGATCTAAAATAATCAGAGGTTTTTTTTCTTTGCTACTTTCAGGTAATAACTACTACTACCTGCCCTGGGGCGACACTAAGCCTGTGGTTGCCATCACTTCCTTCTGGGAGGACATCAGTCACCGCTTGGACTCGCTGAATATCCTTCTTTTTATATCCAATCGTTTGGTAAGTGAATGCTACGCTCTTTTTCTCAAACCCAGATATTTTCATATGCAAATGTCATAAAAGAGGTTGTCGGATTGAAGAGCAGGAGACCTGGACATACCAGTGGCCCTGGTCGTTTTTATTGTTTCGATGATTTGATATGTTGTTTTCAGGGCAAGAGATGCATAAAATGCACAAAAGAACAATTTCCAAACTTTTCAAATGAAATTGAGGTTAATAATTGAACTTGGATCAAATAATCTTTAGTTTTGTCTGAGCACCTTGATCTCTAAGGACAACACCAAGTCATCCAGGGATGGAATGAACAGACTGCTGCATCTATCTTTCTCCATTCTTGAAGAAGAACCTCTTTTAGAGATGGTTGATGGATGGAGATCGACGCTCCAGATCGGAAGACACTCACCTTCACCCTGATCTTCTTCAGAAATGCAGCAGTAGCTTCAGACGTGTGTTTTGGATCATTGTTGTGTTGGAATGATGCAGAACATTGTTGAGTTCATGATGCCTTCGATGAATCTGCCACCACCATGTTTAATAGGGGTGTAACGGTACGCTAAAATTGTATTCGGTTCGGTACAGTGTCTTGGAGAGCTCGGTTCGGTTGATTCGGTTCGGTACAAAAAAATAAGAACTTACATAATCTTTATTTTGAAAAGCTGCCAATACACAATAGAATTCTTGCATAAAATAAATAAAAAGTGACACATTTGGGTGATATTTTAAATAAATTGCACTCTTTATAAAGAAAAACACATTTTATTAAATAAAAAATGAAATACTAGTTAGGACCTGAAAACTTTTAACACTAGCAACAGCTTCAGCTTATATATCAACAAAACTAATTATTCAAGTTTTAGGCTAAAAAGATTAACCTATCCACATTTTCTGAAGAGAGCACAGATCTGGTTGCAGAGACAATATCTCCAGCAGTAGAAAATGTTAGATGTGTTGCCTGCCCGATCTCCGTGGAACAATGTCGGCATACAACTTTAAATTTATCCACTCGTCTATCCCCGTTATGTATTTTAACAGGGAAGCCAAAGGCGATTTTCCGCACGGACGCTATTGAGTGTCGCACAGTACAGCTGCACGTCCCTCAATAGCGTCCGTGCGGAAACTCGCCTAGGAACATGGTTCCGCTGCGCTTAAATTCGCGCTAATAATACATTTATATTATTTAATACAAATACCGAATACCGAAACGGTACGCAAGTGTCCCGAACCGAACAGGCCGTACCGAAACGGTTCAATACATACCGTGAACCGTTACACCCCTAATGTTTAACTGTAGGCACCAGGGAGTTTTTTTGGAATCCTCACTTTTACGACCCGCACAGTATTAGTTCCAAAAACCAAGATCTTTGTCTCATCGCTCCAGAGTCCCAGGAGTCTTCATCCTCTTCAGCATGGGCCCGAGTAAATTCTAGGCGAGCTTTTTTTGTGCATGGCATTTAGCAGAGACTTCCTTCGTGGACGATACCCATGCTGCCAACATGGTGTCACTGGAAACTTGCTCCAGTTTGGCTTTCTTCCACTTTAGCGAACCGCAGTGAACTTCAACCTTCTCATCAGAAGATGCTCCTGTCGAGATGTTAACTTCCGTGTATGGCCTGGACATCTTTTTGACTGATATGCTAATCTTCTTGTAGCACTCACCTTTCTGTGTAAAGAAACAACTTTCTTTCTCCAATTTTGTGACATTTCTCTTCCATGGGGAGCCATTGCTGACACCACTAAATGGGAGGGGCTTTTCTTGAAGTAATGCCATTTTGTAGTCGTCCTAAATGACCCATTAGAGTCACCTATGGTTGAAACCTGTTCACTAGAATGTTGTAGTGAACAGAGATTAGCGATGGTTCATTTGCCAGAAAAAAAGTGCTGCAAACTGATTTAAATTAAAGTGATACTTCCAAATATTGTCTGTCTTTCAATGATTTTACAGCAAGTAAACCTCAACGCCTTAAAGTTCGCTGTACAGTTCAAAGCTACGGATGCACGACTGGTGGAGATCTGGCTGAAGCTCATCAACCAGTTAATGGAGGACATCAACAGGTGGAGTATTCCGCTGATCAATATTAGGTAAGTAATCAAATGTTTAACCAAAGCATTTTATCGCGTCCTGTCCTCAGTTTTAAGATTCCTGATCTGGAAGGAAAACCCAACCTGACGTCACTAGATCTTCAGATGAAGAAGTTGCGAGACAAAGCTCTGGGGAGCATCATGGAAGGAGCTAAGCACTTGTTTGAGGAGGCCACGGATGTCAATAAGTGCATGAGTGTCATCGAAGGCTGGCTGGAGAAACTTGCACAAATTGCAGAGGAGGTACGGAGGTTGCGTTAACCCTGTTTACTATTTTTAAATCTCTCCTAATGACTCGTTTCCCAAAGCCCCAGAACAGCATGCCGGATGTAGTGATCTGGATGCTGAGGGGAGGGAAGAGGATAGCGTACGCTCGCGTCCCGGCCCATCAAGTGCTCTATTCGTCCTACTGCGAGCAAGCCTGTGGCCAGTACTGCGGGAAGACTCAGACTGTGTTCATGCAGGTAAACGATTAAAATCCATTAAACACAAATTAATCAGTTGCCATTAATGCGGTTGTCCTCGCAGTATCCACTGGATGCCAAAAAAGGGTTGAAGATTCCTGTAAAGATCCGTGTGAACATGTGGCTTGGGCTGGCTGCGGAGGAAAAGAAGTTCAATCATTACGCGGAAGGGGTTTTTAACGTATTCGCAGAGCTGGTAAATATCCCTAGTTATTTACGAGACGTGTGAGAGGTGTTTCCGCTGAGAGAGAGAGAGAGCTCTCCATTGCTTTGAATCGTTTCAGTATGAAAACCAGGCTCAGGTTTTGGGAAAATGGGGCACCACCGGCCTGCTGAACCGCAGCAAGTTCTCAGATGTTACAGGCAAAATCAAGCTGAAGCAGGAGTATTTCATGCCCCCTGTTGGCTGGGAGTGGGAAGGTGACTGGCAGGTCGATCCGGAGAAAACGTGAGTTTTGAAGTCAGTGGAATCCTGTTCCTCAGAAAATGAGTTGTTTTGCCATTTGGGAAGTTTCAAAGAGCATCTTTTAGAGAGAGAGCAACTTGTGTACAGAGAGTGCAGAGAGAGAGAGAGAGGGGGATCCGCTCTTAGCAACAGGGAAAGTCAAAGGTTGATTTATTTTGTGCCTAGGCTTCTGAGCGAGGCTGATGCTGGACACACCGAGTTCGTAGATGAGGTTTACGAGAACGAGACTCGATTCCCAGGAGGCGAATGGAAAGTTGCCGCGGAGCCTTACACTGATGTGGTAAAAGCACCTGCTGAACCCCAAAACCCAAACAAAGAAATGTTCCTTTCTCTGAGAGTCATCCTTTTGTTATTCACAGAATGGAGAGAAGGTTCCGGGCCCCACGGAGATCGGGTGTCCCCCAGGCTGGAAATGGGAAGATAACTGGAACTTTGATGGGAACCGGGCTGTCGATGAGAAAGGTGAACATCATGAAAGTCATCTGCTTAATTTCATTGTAAAGCATTTGTAATTTTGTGCATAATAATGACAAATCTTTATTAATTTCTTTCTTTAAATGTTTATTACAAAGAGAAAATGGTTTAAATACTGTTGTCTAGATTTAAGATTTGTATTATTTCTTGTGGCTAAATACATAAGCTTTAATGTAGTTTTTGCTTTAAAATTCTATACAGAGATTCTGTTTGATTATTATGAATTATAATCTAAAAACTAATCAGACATTTATGCTGCTTTAAAAAGTTCTTAGCAAGTCATTGGCAGATTTCTGAAGCCTCGAAACCACATCGAACCTGATCATATTTGCTCAGAGTATTTTTGTTTTGCAGCTTTTGATGCATTTTTGAGGGTCATGCATCAGAACTTGTAACAATGGCTCTGTAGCGCCACCTAATGGGTCAGCTTATGGTGCACTTTCTGTTTGTATTAAAACTCAGCACACATGCATAGAGTACCAAGACTTAAATAAGTAAAATGGATCGCATGTCCAAACTCGACTATTCAGCGTTTTCACAAAAACCTCAAAACCCGGGCACTTTTGCTCGTGTCGTACTTTAACAAACTCCTCCTAGAGATCTTATCTGTTCACCTCCAAACTAGGCATATCGAATGGTAAATTGTGAGGCTTTTTTGTCTTTGTTAAACGATGTGCCCACAGCTGTGGTGGCAAACAGAAAGTTGTTGTTAAGTCAGTCATACAATTTACGATTGGCACAACATTTGCCACGTGTGTAAAGAGACCATGCCTGAACCCATGGCTGTAGCAAACTCTGGTAAAAGTTATCGTGCCACCAGATGGCCACAGAAAATACAGCCTTGGACGCTTTTAAGTTTTCAGAAATTTTGACATTTGTAAAAACTAATTTTTAACATTTAACGAATTTTATCCGCAACCATAACAGAACAATATTGATTCTCATTCATAGCGACACCTAGTGGTGTTGACGTTTTATGTTGTAGGTTTATTTTGTCAATTTAGGTGGGAAATTTGAACATTTCTCACATGAATACAACACCTGGATCTGTTTCTTCGCTCTTTTTTCTTTTTGATGTAGTATAAAAGTATTCATATCGATAATCAAATGACTGAGAGGGAAAAAGCTGATTGGGACAACCCCAGTTCTTACTACAGGTTACCCTCTTCCTGAGCACCTGCAATAGCTACACCCCATATCCCCACCCCCTCCTCTTAAATAGTAGGTGACCGGTTCGAGGGGTGCATCACTGTTGGACAAAAAAAATCCCAAAAAGGAGGACGCCAACACCACGAATCCAATTAATATTCATCTTAATTCCCTATTTCTACTCTGATAGAAATTTGTAAACATTGCATATAACTTATAATAATGTTATTCAGTTCCACTAAAATATGTGCTGGTGTGTCTCTGTGACTCGTAAAACGTTGTGGGGGGGGGGGACTTCTCAAAAGTCGTCTTTCGGGGATCTTCACCATGTAACTTGGACAGAACTGAAAGCTGTGCAAAAAGCCTCCTGGCCACGAGGTGACTGAAATGCTTTTCTGATTATCCTAATGCATTAATAAACCTATTTCCTTTCTGTTCGTGCAATCCCGTCTCTTGAGAGTCTTAAATATTAACGCGATAATGTATTAGTTCGGTAACACTACATAGTAAGTATGGAACCAATTTTTAATGAAGGAGTTTGAGGGCATATGGAGACACAAAGCATCATATAGAGAGAGAGAGAAGGAGAGAAGAGCTGCAGAACGCCAGTTAAAATTACTGTACGCTGCCAATAACTGTACGCTGAAGTCTAAAATCAAAATTCTCACAGTTTAAGAGTTGTCTTAAACCAAAGAAGGTGTGTTCAATAACGGAAAAGAGAATAAGAGAATAATAAAAGCAAAGACTAAGCAAAAAGTGTCTCAGCTCACGGTAAACGCTGAGTTCATCTCTGGACCAAAAGCTTATAATTGTTCAGTAAGGAATGAGAACTAATAGAACTGTACAGACGCAGTTATAAATGCATTTGATAAATCGTACATTTAGTATCTACATCACATGGAGTTATGAGATCACATTTATTCTAACAATAACTTCTTTTTTTAATGTGCCCATCACTCTGGAACTGAGGTAGATCTGGAGTAATCGTATCACACCTTTGTCCCCAACTAAAAGGTTCATTTAGTGCATTTGTACTCGTTCGCATATAGGTTGGGAATACGGTGTCACTATTCCACCCGATGATAAGCCCAAGTCCTGGGTGGCCTGCGAGAAGATGTACCATGTTCACCGCCGCAGAAGAATGGTGCGACCTCGCAGAAAGATTCCTGGAGCCAAAGCTGCAGATGCAAGTGTATGTCGTGCCTTTAATCCTCTCACAATGTGATTCTCCTACTTTTTCATCCTTTTTAATGTCTGGTGTCTGTGCAAAGAACATTACAATAAGGCTTCGTTATAGCAGTCAACTCCTGAAGGAGGCGGCTTCATAAAAACACTGTCTTTAGAGAAAAAACTTTTCAAAATTCACAAGTAAAAGATGCATGCTTGTACTTGTAGCTGCCACAACTGACCTGGGGCCTCAGGGGTCAGCATTGCTCTCGTTCAGATTCACCAACTTTTTGTCTTTTGGCGACTCCTACAGGTGGAGAAGTGAAAGACTACGTTCAGTTAAGTCTGTTGCTCCGGCACTGACCTAGGGCTGCAGCTAACCGTTATTTTGATAATCAATCAATCAATCAATTAATCAGATAATTGAGAAGTAAACCATGTCAATCAAAGAGACCCTTAACAAAGTATTGCAAAATTCTTTATTACATTAAACAATTTTTGGAAACATCAGCCGGAAGGGAAGAATGAGAACATAATTTGAAATTAGAGCACTTATCGAATTAAATATGATTTAAATAAAATTACGAATGTGTAGAAGATTTGCAAGTAAACATCTGGATGAAAAATTGCACTTAAAATAAATATAATTTAACAAAGAAACAAAAACAGACGATTTCTAAACAAGATTATATAATGACGAAGACTGTTCCCTTCGATGGCCCATTAGTGCACAACACAACACACGGTTCACAAATGATTTTCGGCAAGCAACACTATTGCAAATTAACAACACAAAAATGTTTTGTCTTTTGATTTGCGAGAATGTTTCGTGCATTCGCAGTGTCACCAACAAGACACTCTTGCAAAGTGTGATCATGACTTTAACATTTATTTTTTAGCACAGTGTTTCCAGCTTACAATAAAAGTGAAAGAGCTGCAAAGGGATTGAGTCTTGATTGGCTGTTGCAGAAACGTATTTTCCTCATATTTTCCTGCGCTCGTGACATAAAAATAAGCAGCATAATCTAAATGTGGCCACTTTTTCTGTCAGTTTTTTTATTCTTTATTATTAATAGGAAAAGAGTTCCAAATAATATAATTCTGACTAATGGTTACTTTTCTTCAAGGTTACACTTACTGCTTGATTTTGTCTTATCGTGGTGTTTTTCATTGAAGTGTACTCATTACCATATTTAAATGAGACAGGAGAGGGGTGTGGGGTGTTGGCCTCTTGTTTTCACATTGATTAGGATCTACAAAGATCTCCGCTCTAGTCTAACTGAACTTAGAGCGTTTTCTTCATTTCATTGCTAGACATAAGTAGTGTGTGGAGAAACTTCCTTGTTCGATTCCTCAATCTAAATGTGCTGACTCATACCATGTTTTTGTGCGTACGCAATCTGAGTCCCCAGATCTCATGATATCACAGTTACCATTAGCTTAGCATAGTTCAATAAATCCAATCAGACCAGTTGCATTTTAGTAAAAAAATTATTTATTTTATTATTTAAAGAAATTTTCTGTAAATTTTACCATTTCAAACTTTTTCAGAGTTGCGTTGTGTTGGTGAGACCAGCAGAAATTAAACATTGTTCTAGTCTGAACTTACAACTTGATGAAACCCTAAAAGAGTTGAGTTTTTAAATAGGAAAACGATGGCACGAATACAAAAAAATACTCTTAGAACATTTTAAAATGAAAAGCTGCTGGTCTGATTGGATTCAATGATCTATGCTAAGCTAATGCTAACAGTGCGATCACTTTATCTGGAGAAACACTTGTTACGTTTTAAAATAGGCATTATTGGAGCTTTAAGAAAAAATCTTTTGTACCATTTATTTGCAAACTTTTCATCTCACAGAAGAAAGATATCGGAGACGTTGAAGGTTGGGAATACTCATCGCTGATTGGCTGGAAGTTTCACAGACAGCAGAAATCGTCAGATTCGTTTCGTCGGCGTCGCTGGAGAAGGAAGATGGCTCCCGCCAATCGAGTTGGAGCCTCTGCCATATTTAAACTGGAGGGTGCCCTAGTGAGTATCAGATTTCAAAATTCTGATTTTCAGATTTCATTTAATTTTAGAAATAACACCCTTTTCACTGATCCCAAGGGTGTCGATATGGAAGGTAAAAGTGATGAAAAAGGAACCCAAGCGGAATCTTCCATTAAACAGTTTGGAGCAAACACGCCGACGGTCTCATGCACATTTGATCGTGAGTTGCTCCAAATAACCTTAAAATAATACAGTGAATCCTCCATATTATCTACATTCCAAAAGTAAATACTGAAAAAAAACCTCTCAGAGGTATCTGGGTATTTAACAGCCAATCCAAACGGGCTATTCTGCATGCCCTTTATTTTCCTTTATTTTGAGAAAGAATCTCTTTTCCATGAAATATTTGAGAATTACTGGGAATTCTTAATAGTAAATTATTACTTGATGCTAACCAACCCAACTTCCTTCCAGAAACCAATGCGTACCACCTGAGAGTCTATGTTTACCAGGCCAGAAACCTGACCGCTCTCGACAGCGACAGTTTTTCAGGTTTTCATCCGTTTTTCAATCCCTCTTCACATTGAGTCCTGGATTGTTTTTTTACATTTTTACAAATACTTCCGTTTGCAGATCCATACGTCCATGTGTCGTTCTTACACCACAGCCAAACAACAGAGACGGTCAAATCCACCTTAAACCCAACGTGGGATCAGAGTCTTCTGTTTAAAAATATTCAAATCTACGGCGATCCCCAGTCTCTCACCCAGAATCCTCCAAAAGTGGTTATGGAAATCTTTGACAGCGATCAAGTGGTTTGTCTGATTTTTTTTATTTACGTTTAAATTGACAAAAACTAGCTACATTTCTTTCCCTAAAAGAGACTGTTTTTGCGTTCAACCAGGGCAAGGATGAGATGCTTGGCAGAAGTACGTGTGTACCGCTGGTGAAGTTGACTTCAGGCATGGACGGCTCTCCGAAACTCCTTTGGGAGCCTGTGACGCACAGAAAAGCTCCTGCCGGGGAGATTCTTGTAGCTGCTGAGCTCATTCTGAAATCAAAGGTATGGTGCTTCAAATGCATTTTTCATTAGTGATCCTGGATAATACTAAAAATGTTTGCATTGCAGGGAGACGAGACAGAACTTCCCCTTGTTCCACCAAAACGCGGAGAAAAGCTGTATATGGTTCCTCAAGGCGTGCGCCCGGTGGTTCAGCTCACGGCCATAGAGGTCTGCTTGGCTCTTTAAGATTGACCTTATTGAGAGTTTAAAATGTTTTAACGCTGTTAAAGGAACCCCTGAATGTTCTATTACAATTTTTTTTTACATATTGATATGCCTTAGAGCCATCTATAGAAGCAGATTGTAGTTTGTTTGTGTTATATCTGTGTTTCTCTTTTAATCAAGTTGGAGAAGGTGAACTGGGATGGGGTAAATTCCTCCTATGTCTCAAGGCAAAACTTTTTAGCCTCACATTCAACTTGAGCTGGAGCCAGTAGGCTTTTGTACGCAATTTACTTCCAAATTTTTAACGCGCACACACACACACACACACACACACACACACACACGCACGCACACACAACATGATCCTGTTGGCACTCTCTCCAATTAATTTTTGCTTGTAGGTCTTGGTACTTTTCACAAGTGTTAAATAAGACATTTGGAGATGAACTGATAAATTCTTTGAGAGGAGTTAAAGTATGACAGAGGCAAAAGTGCCCATTTTTAGAGGTTGTTGTGAAATAACTGACTTCCTGTATATCGTGGAAATGCGATCCTTTTTACTTATATTTAAGTCTTGGTACCCCGCACATGTGTGCCAAATGTCATTCGCCTGCAACGAACTGTTGAAGCACCATGGGCTAAAACGTGTTGGGTGTTGCTATAGAGTCGTTTTGCCACATTTCAAACCACAGAACAAGAACACTCTGAGCAATTACAATAATGTTTTACGCACTCTTGTGCTCGAGCAATAATAACGTAACCCAGAATTAACAGGAGCTTAAGTCCGCTAAGGACGGAGGACGAACCATTTTGTCTTTTGTCTAAACTGTGTTGCTCCATCAGATCTTATCTGGAAGGATCAAGCACTTGTTGGGTTTTTTCGTTCATGACGCCCTTGATACACTGCATGTGTTTGACCCACACCTTCAGGTTCTAGTATGGGGTCTGCGTAACATGAAGATGTATCAGCTGGCTCCAGTGACGTCACCGAGTCTGGTGGTGGAGTGCGGAGGAGAGCGAGTTCAGACAGCCGTCATCAAAAACATGAAGAAATGCCCCAATTTCCCAGGAAATGTGCTCTTTTTGAAAGTGGTGAGCAGAGAGCGAAATATGAATATAAAAAAAATACATATATATATATATATATGTAATATATATATTTTTTTAGATGGTGTGCTGAAAATATTTATTTTTCTATCAATTTGCTGCACCAATATCTTTAATTGTCATATTGTCTGACGTGAATGGATCACTTTATATTTTCATATAGAATTAATTTAGAGTAGGTATTTTAATCACAACTTCTTTGATATTTAACATTTTATGAGACAATTGGTTATTGGTTTATTTTTTTTAATCATGCAAATGAGGGCATCGCTCTTCAAATCTGAGAACTTTCAATGAAATTTCTTAAACCAATGGTCGAAAATACAGCAGTATTTTATTAAATAGAAGTAAAATATTTTTAGATCAGCTACATAACTTTGTGAAGACTGTAAACATTCTTCTTCATTTACAGAGCTGTTCTCTGTCTGATTCTGGTGGTAAATAATCACACGTTTAGTTGATCTTACTCGAATTGTCTACTGTCTTTTCTTTGGTGCATTGATAACGAAACTGAATTTGGAAATTCCCTAAATCAATATAGTTCCATTCAGAAGAAATTTAACCAATCGCCGTATTTAAACATGTTGAATCAAACACTACTCGGGGTGGGGCGTATTTTTAACCCCTGACCGTTAACATCTAAAAGAAGATGCATTTTCATAAATGCTGTGGAAAATCCTGGGTTAAAACATTTAACTGCAACATTTTTAAATGGTTGATTTGAAAATTCAATTGAAATGTCTTCAGCGTTTTGTTTTTGTTTAGCTTCTACCTAAAGAAGAGATGTACACTCCGCCCATAGTGCTGAAAATCATCGACCACAGACCCTTCGGCCGGAAGCCCGTGGTGGGGCAGTGCACCATCAGTTCCTTGGAAGAGTTTCGATGTGACCCGTACGTGGCAGTTACAGAAGTCGCCGTGTCTTCGAAAGGTATCTGTTCCAGTTTCTCCTGATGTTGATATTAATATCGTTATAAACATAGTTTGCAAAAACAGCATCATCGTGAATCCTTACTGTTTGTCTGGATAATAAATCTCTGTTAAACATATCACATCGGTGACAAACACGTAGATAATTGATATTAAATAAAATAAAGTTTGACGTGTGTGAGAATTATTAAAACAAAACAAGGCGTGTACCGAAATAACAGCCTCTAAACACTTCTGTAGCTTCCTATTTTACTCTGGCAGAAGGTGTTTTGGAGCGTTCTTCTTTACTAAACATCTCCAGATCCGTCCGGTTTAAAGCCCACAAATGTTCAATGATATTCAGGTCTGGGGACGGAGATGGTCATTCCAGAACGTTCTCCTAGTTCCTCTGGAGGAATGCTGCAGTAGATTTGGAGCGTCATTGTGTCAGTTTAGTGTCATTGTCTTACTGAAAGTTCCAGCCCCAAACTTCAACTTTCACTGATTCCTGGACATTTTTCTCCAGATTCAACAAATGCTCTCCTAACTTTTCACAAGTACATTTCAAAGCACTTATTTTGTCTTGTTTGTTGCAGCATCTCTGATGGCGGCTTCTCCCAGGGACCTCCATATAAACATTGAGGATGGCAGACGGCAGCTTCTGGAAGCTCAGGTACTGATGATAAACCTGTTCTCTTAGAAAGATGTTCAACTGAACTCTGAAAATGTGAGGAACACGCGTGTACTGTGTTGATTTCAGTACATGTTTGGCATCTCGGCTGCTGTGGGCAAAATGGCCCCTGCTAGTCAACGTCAAGTATGTAACGTCAAGTAACCAGGCACTTTAATCAAAATGCCTCAACTTTTGTAAAGTTTAACCCAAAATGAAAATGTGCTTTACCAAAACTAGAATTTTTTTGTTCTTTTTTTGGTTGAATGGTTGAATTTTTAGCCAACAGCGTCCATATTTTTCCCCCAGTAATCTCAGAGGCTCTGGTTTTGTTTATTTCATGGTCTGGTTTTCAGTGTAAAAGATGACTATTTTCATTTTTGGTTGAACTATACTTTAATTTAAAATCAGTGTGGTGTGGAATCCGCATTAGCGCGCTAGTGTCGATGCGCTTATGCATGGCTTCGCTATAGTCGTGTGCTTCTAGAGCAGCTTCAATTACTCTAAGGTATGCCCCAAAAAAAGTCTGTTTTTATTTTTCTTGTAGATTCTGATTTGTAGTTAAGTGGATGCACATGTTTCTTTCTGTAGCTCCGATTTTAATTTCCATGTTTTTTTATTTAAAGATTACATCGAAAAAAGGAAAGCTTGATTCCTTTTTTAATTTTTCCTCTTCTATATTTGATTGTGTTTATGTTTTATTGGCTTCGTTTCTTGTTTTGGACAAAAAAATTCTTAGACCGTTTTATTTACAACGCCCAACTTTGCCAAGAACTTTAGCATTTTAGCAATTTTCATATATTCTTTTTAAAATACAATAAAGTATTTTTTTCCCCATATTATGTGCTTAAAATGTCAAAGTAAATCATTATTAATGATTTTTTAAAATATACCTGTTATGATAAGGTTTGGGCACCAAAGGTTGATGATTTTTCTTTATAAACCATTGATTATCTGGATTAGGAATTTCTATAGATCAAGCAGTGATTAAAGTTATATGATTCACAGAAGGAAGTATTTGAACAAAATTGATTGTGACCAAGGATTTCTAAAAGAAAGTCATGAAAATGTACAGGGGTGCCCAAACTTATTAATACCACTGTATTTTTCACCTGTAACATATTTTGGGGTGTTTATATTTATATGCAATAAGAATATTCCAAAGTCTTTTGATTCTTGTAGATCAAGTGCATTTTTATCCCTTTGTTTATGTCTTTCTCTACCCTTTCTGTCGTTAATCATGAGGAAATCCGTTAAACTTGATCAATGCAGAACTGTGATCGGTAACATTTTAAATGTTAATCACGTTTTCAAGTAAATCTATCACTTTAAATGCAAATCCTAAATCATTGTGCTGTGTGGGATTAGAGTAGGAGAAACTAATAAAATGTGTTTCCAAGGTCTAACTTATGTTCTTTGTGTTCGTCGGCTGGGGTTCGTTGTGTTTCAACAGCGTGAGAAGGTAAACTTTTTTTTTTTTTTACACAATTCCTCCTGGAATAAAGTGGAATGATTTTTGAAGATGAAATCCTACGTTGCAGGAGAAGGAGACCGTTGATTGGTGGAGCAAGTTTTATGCTTCTCGAGGTGAGCGGGAGAAATGCCGGCCGTACCTCGACAAGGGCTACGACACGCTGGAGGTGTGGAACTTTTTCTTTTAAAACATTGATATTGAGCTGTATTTTTTTTGGATGATCTGAAGAATAAACGCACTTGGATAAGTTTCTTGGATAAAGGTGAGAATATAAAGACGGATAACCTCCTGCTCTTCTTTGCGAAGACCAAAGCAAAGTTAGCTTTTTCCTATTTCCGTTTAAATAATTTTTTTTTCAGATGTGATTCTATTTTTATTATTTTTACCATCGGGAGCTAATAATATTTTTTTTTCAGATGTGATTCTATTTTTATTATTTTTACCATCAGGAGCTAATCATTTTTTTTTCAGATGTGATTTTATTTTTACCATCGTGAGCAAATTTTTTTTTTCAGATGTG
>SRMA01027317.1:486076-547891 GCA_007224835.1 Danionella cerebrum
GCTAATTTTTTTTTTTTCAGATGTGATTTTATTTTTATTATTTTTACCATCGGGAGCAAATTTTTTTTTTTCAGATGTGATTTTATTTTTATTATTTTTACCATCGGGAGCTAATTTTTTTTTTTTCAGATGTGATTTTATTTTTATTATTTTTACCATCGGGAGCTAATAATTTTTTTTTCAGATGTGATTCTATTTTTATTATTTTTACCATCGGGAGCTAATAATTTTTTTTTCAGATGTGATTCTATTTTTTGATTTGAACGATGTTTTTCGGTGCTCCAGGTCTATGAGCATGAGCTTGAAAATGTGAGCGAGTTCATGGGTCTCACAGACTTCTGCAAAACCTTCAAATTGCAACGTGGAAAAAATGAGAGCGATGGTGAAGACCCGTCCGTTGTCGGAGAATTCAAGGTAATCAGACCGTTGTGGTAACATGGTCAAGGTCTAATAATCTATTTGCAATAAAACCTGGGCTCCATTAATTCTGGATTTAAAACAACATTTTATTCCTATCTAATCTTTTAATTCTCAATGTTTCCAGGGCTGCTTCAAGATCTACCCTTTACCGGATGACCCTGGAGTTCCTCCTCCGCCCCGGCAGTTCCGAGAGCTCCCCGACAGCGTCTCTCAAGAGTGTGTGGTCCGGATCTATGTGGTTCAAGCCATTGACCTCCAGCCCAAAGACAACAATGGCTCAGTACGACTTTAATTTTAGTGTATACTTTTGCTTTTAGAGCAATTGAAATTGCAGTGCACCCTCAGTCATTGATTTGCATTAAATAACAGTCTTATTCATTAAAATGCATTTAACACAAAATGCAAGTTTCTTAATTGAAGTGCCATAAATACAAACCAGAACTTAATTGATTGAAAATAAAATAAAAACAAAGAGCAAAATTTTTAAATTGATGTGCATTGAAATCAAACCAGAACTTAAAAAATTAAAAACAATGTGCAAATATATTAATTGATTTGCGTTAAATACAAATTATAACCTTATTAATTAAAATTAATTTAACACAAAACAGAGTTTTGAACATTCCCAGTTCCTTTCAGATGAGGCTGAAATGTTAGGTGGTGCTATAGCCATTTTTCAACTTTAACTTTTCGACAGCATTCTGATGTAAATTCTCACCAGTTCTGATGTGTGCAGAGATCACTCGCCTGTAATCACAGCGTGTGTTCCTTTTCTTAGTGTGACCCATACATCAAGATTAGTTTGGGGAAGAAGTGCATCGACGACCGAGACCACTATCTGCCAAACACCGTTAACCCAGTATTTGGAAGGTAAAGGCAATTTTGTCTCATCTTTCATCGTAAGGTTTGCTGAGAACCGAACGAATAGCTGTCTCTCTCCAAACAGGATGTTTGAAATGACCTGCTTCCTCCCTCAAGACAAGGACCTAAGAATCGCGGTCTATGACTTTGATTTGCTCACACGTGATGAGAAAGTCGGGGAGACGGTGATCGATGTGGAAAACCGGTTCCTTTCTTATTTCGGTTCGAACTGCGGCTTACCACAGACTTACTGCATGTGAGTGTCACCCTTTATCACTTGAATGAATCGTTTGTGTCGATTTAAATGATTCATTTCTTTTCATTAAACAGCTCTGGGCCGAACCAGTGGCGAGATCAGCTCAAACCATCTCAGATTCTTGAGCACCACGCCCGTTTGAAGGGATTGAGTCCTCCCAGGAGTGAAGACAATGGAAACACGTTATCCTTTGCTGGCAGATTGTATTGCCTCTCCGACTTTGGTGATTTTTCACAACTTTTCTGTACTTTCTGCACTCTCTTAAAGTTTCAATATGCTCCCTCCACCTCCTGCCTCTGTACCTTTTGCGATTACCCTGTAGTGATGCACTTCTGTGGCTGGCTACACCTGATCCATGCCTCCAAGCTCTAGTTGGTTGGGTGAAACCATTTATTGTCAAACATCTGTGTTTTTTACTCTTAGTACGGTAAATCATAAAGAAACTTTCCAAATGAACCTGATCAAACGTTTACACACCCATGGGGCTTCATTTATAAAGATTGTGTTTGTACCAAACTGGCCCAAAAAAGTGCATACTCCTATTTTTGTGCAATGTTTCACATTTATAAAAACACAATTTGACGTCAAAGCTTGTTTATCATTACATAGAATATGAACTTTGGCGTACTGTGGATAATTGAGGTATTAGTGACACCTAGTGGAAATGCCAACCATTCCTCCTTAATGTGAAAAGCATATATATTTATTTAAAAAGACGTGTTATGATTGATAAATCACACCTTATATCAAACCAGTCTTGAAAATTACTTTTAAAAAATGCATAAAGTGCCTAAGAATTTTGACAAGCGAAACTACAAATACGGTTTGGGAAAATACTATGAAAAACATCATTTAGGTGATGCTCATTGTTAAGTTTACAAGGTGTTAAGACGAATTATGATTGTTAAACGTATAAACACTGCCTTGCCCTCGTGCCTAATAGTTACAAGATGGCACTGTTGGCGTTACAATTTTTTTTTAAATGCATATACAGACTAAACGTCAAGTGCACACATGAGATATTGTACACCCAGACACAAACTGAGCATAAAAGAAAGAATAAAAAACAAAAAAAGTAAAAAATAAATAAAGTTAATGTTATTGAATCTTGGAGTCCAAGAATAGTTCAAGTTCTTCTGCAGTTTTTAAAATATTTACAGTGTTTTTCTTTCATAAATTTCACAGAATCAAAGAAATGTAAAAGTTGCTTCTAAAAGGTGACTGTTGGCGTTACTTGATGACAAATAGACAAATATGGAAAAGAACATGTATTTCATGACCAGAATTATTTCTTGGCCAATTGTGATGTGTGGATAATAAGCCGTTTTAGATTCCTGAGAGCGGTTCTCTTGGATTTTTCTGCTGAATTAGGTCCAGCACTTGAGAGGCAACTGCTTTTCAGGTCTTTACATGCCCAAAAAGAATTTAGATTTAGAGAATTCACTACAAGGGCAGGGAACGTTCGCCTAACTATACATGAATATTCATGAGCTGCTTTGCATCAACTATATATGGTGTGGACGAGGTGTCTCAAACATCTCAGAGACAAGCTTCTGGAATAAAGTTATTTAGAGCGATGAGAACAAAACAGAACTTTTTTGGCTACAACCATAAACTACATTTGGAGACAAGGCCTATGATGAATGGAGCACCATCCCCATTGTGAAGCACGGAGGCGGGTCGGTGATGTTCTGGGGATGCGTGAGCTCCAAAGGCACAGGAAACTTGGTCAGAATCGATGGAAGATGAAAGCAGCATGTTCTCAATGATTCCAATGCTTCATCAGCTGGAGGCTGCTCATGGAACATTACTTAACATTCAAACACCACAACGATCCAAAACACAAGGCCACGCCCACTCGTCATCGGTTCCACCAGAACAAAGAGAAGGTTCTGAAGCAGATCTCCGTCTCCTGATCTCAACATCACTGAAGCACTCTGAGGAGAACTCAAACGTTTCGTTCATTCAAGAACCAGTCCAAGAAGAATGTGCTGCTTTACCAACAGAGAAGATAAAAAACCTCATCAACAACTACCTCAAGAGATTCAGGTTGTAAAAGGGGAAAATACAAATTATTAAGAGCTGTGGTGTGTAACCTTTTGATCAGGGTCATTTGGAAAATTTCTGTTGTCATTATGAAAGTTTTTGTCATCATTCTTATTTTCTTAAAAATGGTAATAAAAATGTTACAAGGGTGTGTAAACTTATGAGCACAACTGTATGTGAGGTGGTGGTGGTGGGATTAGTTTTATCTAGGGCTAGTAATTACCAGGATTTCTTTATGAACTCTTTCTGCCTCCACCCGAAACTAGTTATTATACTCATCTTTAATATTTCTACTTTATAGAAGGGAACAAGGAAATCCACGAGCACCTGGGGCCTCCAAATGAACGTATTGCACTTCACGTCCTGAGAACCCAAGGCCTGGTTCCGGAGCACGTAGAAACTAGGACTCTTTACAGCACCTTCCAGCCTACACTCCCTCAGGTCACTTAACCAATTAAATGTTTTGTGCAGTGAAGGGAAGTAAAAAAAAAAAAAAACATTTTTAATCTAATTTGAAATTTCTCATGCAGAATAGAAAAATGCTCTTACAAAGAAATTGGTCAATTGTTTCAAAATGTAGGTGATTTTAGTTCTTGAATAATTAAAGGTGGATTGTTACTACTTAGTTGTGGATCTAGTCCGATATCTTTGGAATAAAGATGCAGAAAATTCCCCAAAAATGGCAATAATTACATTATGCCTTGCATCTTTTGACACTCGTTATAATTTAGACTGATTCTTAAAACGGAACAACTGGTCTTCAATCAAAGTTGTTCCCTTTTTTTAAATTCGGATTAAAAACTAAGATTTAAGTTGTGCATTAAACGTCTGTAAAAAACTGGTTCATAAGATTAGAAAAACCTGCGCAAAATGTAACATATTTCAGTGTTGCATAAAGAAGACGGCGTAACAAACACGATTGTTCATTTTTAAAAGTAAAGTCACAGAAATTAAAAGGAGAACAATGGAATCAAGGATTGTTCACATATTTCTAGGAAAATAATGTAGAAATATACTTTCCTAGACTTAATAAGACACATTTGCTGACATGAAATGCACTTTTAAAGAAAATTCTAATTTAATGGCAAATATATTTTTCTGAATTAGTTAATTAATTTTGTAGAAATGTAAAAATCAAATGTTTTTTTTTTGTGAAAGATTTAGTTTGATCCCAAAGGTTTATCATGGAGACGTGAAATGTTCCCACAATATTAAAATGTAAAAAAAAATTTTAAATCACACTGCATTAAAATCAATGCCATAATTTATGATTTTTATTTCTTTTTTTAGGGAAAACTGCAGATGTGGGTCGACATTTTCCCTAAAAGTCTTGGGCCCCCCGGACCCCCTTTTGACATCTCTCCACGCAAAGCAAAAAAGTGAGAGGAAGTGGGTGCTTTCAGCTTGTGTTTTAATTGTGTTCAGCGATAGACTTAAGTGTGTTTTTCCACCAGGCACTTTCTGCGTGTTATCGTTTGGAACACAACTGACGTCGTTTTGGATGAAACCAGCATTACTGGTGAAAACATGAGCGATATCTATGTGAAGGGGTGAGTAAGAAAATAATATTAAATTCCATCCACATCCAAACAATAGAAGTATTTGATGTCTCTCTTTTTTAACTTTTTTTGTTTCAAAGTTCTGACATTTTCTGTGATTTTGTGCAAAAAGTCTTTATCTGCCACGGACAATTCTGGACAAGAAAGTACCGCTGTCTAGAGAGTGCTGCAGTGTTCGTACTTTGTGTGTGCTTAATGCTGCTACTCCACATGAACAACTTACGTAACCTGAAAAAATCGTATGCGAGGTAGGAGCTATTACTCGGATTGGTTAATGGATGGCGAGGAGCTCTACAATTGATTGGTTATCGGTCGATAGAGGATCCCTTAACCTGAATGGTTAATGGATGGGGAGCTCTTACCCTGATGGATTAGTGAGCTGGGTGGAGCTCTTAACCTGATTAGCCAGTGAGAGGGGAGGCGCTCTTATCCTGATGGATGACTGCCCAGTCACACTATAAAAAAATTCCATTGACTTGAATGGGATCGCATGCAGCAGATCGAAAGAGGAAGGATTCTGGATTTCGCTTTAACGGAAAGCTCAGCTAGGTGAACTTTAAACTGCGATTTCGGGTCACTTGATGCATCTTGAGCCATCACATTGGCGAGGTCTGGTCCTTGGGCTTTTTTGATCAATGGACATTGCAAATGCACATTTTTAGGGAGTCAGAATTGCTTTAAAATAGATTAGAGCATCCTGTTATCATTTAAGCAAGTTTTATGGAGATTTTCTTTTTTTTGTGATGCTGGTTCAAGAGTAGTGTGACTGCCCCATAATTGACAAAGGAGGAGCTCTTAACATGATTGGTTAATGGATGGGAGTAGCTCTTTTCCTGATTGGTTAGTGGGTGGGGCTTGGAGATTTGGGATTGTGGGATCGAAGCACTTTGAGGTTGCACAGAAGGAATATAGAGTTTCATGAAGGATTGCAGATATAACATGTGATACGATGATGGGACACAATGTTAGAACATCATAAAAGATGCAAAAATAGTTCAAATTGAATGCAGGTTAGTATTTATTACATTAATTATATTATCTATATGTTCCTTTATAAAGAGACATCACATTTCTCATTTGTTTCTTTGAAACGTTACATTGGGAAGTTTCTTTTCTTGTACCGTCACTTGGTTTTATACTCTATTCTGCGGGGAAACTTTATTTTTCGTTAAAGGTGTGAGAATATTTGTCATTCAACCATGTTTCTCATTGATTAGTTGGATGGCGGGAATGGAAGACGACAAGCAAAAAACTGATGTTCATTACCGATCTCTGGATGGCGATGGGAATTTTAACTGGAGATTTGTGTTCGGGTTTGATTATCTTCCCGCAGAGCAGCTCTGCCTCGTTTCTAAGAAGGTATGCAGTGTTCAGGTTAGCACGAGATGGAGAAAAGATGATAAAGATGAAATATTGTTATTCTTTTCAATTTCACAAGGAGCATTTCTGGAGCCTCGACAAATCCGAGTTTAGGGTCCCACCCAAGCTCATCGTTCAAATTTGGGACAATGACAAGTTCTCCCTGGATGATTATCTGGGTGAGATTATCATCTGCAGAAATTCTTTCAAGTGTCACTTAATTTCATCTGTGGGTCTTTGTTTGATGTGTGCTACAGGTGCCATTGAGCTGGATCTACAGCACCTCATCAATCCTTCGAAATCTCCAGAGAAATGTAGCCTCAGCATGCTGCCAGACATGCCTCCGCCTGCAAAGTCAGAGCAACACAAGTCTCTCTTTGATCAGAAGTCAGTCCGGGGATGGTGGCCTTGCTACATGGAAAAAGATGGGAAGAAGGAAATTGGTGTAAGTTTATTTATAGAACATAGATGCTCTATAGATAGACTCCACTCCAGGAGGTGCTTTCTTAGAGAGTGATTGAAAAATAAACAAAATTTTCCCAAATTTATTTAGCATTTGTTTGTTCTAGCCCAGTTTAAACTTGACTCTGATGCATTTTATGTTTTTTTTGTGGGGGGGGGGGGGGTTGTGTATTTTTCGTTGCATCAGTTAATCAGCTAATGCTAATACAGGTCTGGAGGACAGCTGGAACTTACTGTTGGGTAGTTTAGTCCCTGGCTTAGTTTAGTTGTGTCAGATGAGGAGCTTTTTTGTTCATTAGCTCTAGAACTTGATCCATATTTGCAGTTTGAACTATTTAGATTTTTTTACTATTTAAAAAAAATATTATGAAATTTCTCATACAGATCACAAATGGGCAAAAAAACATCATTATATAATAGCTTTTACAATGAATGCAATGCTTTGTTGTTTTATTTTTACAGATTAAATAATTTGATATTTATTACAATAATGATATTTATTACAACTGCTCCCCCAGTTCCCAAGTGAGCCAGGAGTCTATGTAGCATGTCCTAGGTCTTCCCCGGGGCCTCTTCCCAAAGATACATGCTTGGCAAATCCAGGAAGCATTCGAAACAAATGCCTGAGCCACTTCAGCTGACTTCTCTCGCTGTGGAGGAGCAGTGATTCTACTCTGAGCCCCTCATGACTAATTGTCCTGCTGCAGAGGTTCCAGCTGCTTGTGTCCGGGATCTCACTTTTTCGAGCCCATAGCCATAGGTAGGGCTAGGAACGTAGATTGACCGATAAATTAAGAGGCTCGCCTTGCAGCTCAAATCCTAAACCACGACGGATCAGTACATCGACCGCATTACTGCAGAAGCTCCACTGATCGATCTATCAATCTCTCGTTCCATAGTTTCTCATGTACAAGATACTTGAACTCCTCCACTTGGAGCAGGATCACACCACCAACCTGAGATGGGAGAATTCCACCTTGTCATGTCCTCGGATTGGGAGGTGCTGATACCCCACTCAGTCACTTGGCATTGGGCTGCAAACCTCCCCAGAGCACACTGGAGGTCCTGGTCTGATGAAGCCAACAAGAAGATCTCCTTCAAAAACCAGACTTCATTGGGGCCCTTGCCACACCTGGAAACCTGGTTCAGAAAAGATTTGACCAGGACCGGTGACAAAGGGCAGCCCTGCCAGACTGACACTGTGCACCAAGGTTCTGCTCTGGTAGTACCAAGGGACCCCAAACCTCATACTACCAGAGCACTCCCCACTTCATCAAATCCACAAAACACATGTGGACTGGTTAGAGCAATGTCCCGTGAGCCCTCCAGCACCCTGTAGAGGTGGATTTTTGTAAAATATAAAAGTGCAAAAGCAGGAATTTCACTGAATCTTGGTAAAATAATCATAACATGTGTAATGTGTGGTTAAATTGTTGCATGTGATTTTCAGGGAAAGGTGGAGTTGACTTTGGAGATTGTGAATGAGAAAGAAGCAGATGAGAGACCTGCTGGGAAAGGAAGGGACGAACCCAACATGAATCCCAAACTGGATCCTCCCAAGTAATGGACTCTCTCTTCATAGATTAGTAACGTTCACCAGAACCTCATCAGCTTCTCTCCTATCCCCTCAGGCGCCCGGAAACCTCTTTCTTTTGGTTCACAAACCCATGCAAAACCTGCAAGTTCATAGTGTGGAGACGGTTCAAGTGGCTCTTCATCGGTCTGGTTCTGCTCATCCTGGTCCTGTTGTTCGTTGGGATCTTGTTGTATTCATTGCCAGTAACTACACTTTTTACTCATTATCTTTTGCAATATCTGAGAGTTCTAGAATAAGAGGGGCATAAGTGGCTTTTGAGGGTGTGGCAAAACACTGCTTAAAATGGCTGGGGTTGATACCCAAAAGTGATAAATAGTGAGTATAGGTCTTTGCACACTGAAGTCCAACATTTTCATCCGAAACAAAATTTAAGCTCATGTTGTGTCTATTACACAAACATGCCTCATAAATAAATCCCCCCGATAATAAACAAAACAAAAAAACAATTGGATTGGGTTCAAATTTTTCGCTTTTTTTTGCATTTCCCGGAAGAGATTTCAAATGGGTTTGGCCCTTGTGTGATTCCGTAGGGAGGTAATAGTCATTGGCTTCAGACTTGACATATGTCTCAACACAGAGCTTTGTAGGATAAACAAAGAGCAGATTCTCGTTCGTTTCCAAAACTGGCTGCAAGGCATCAAAACTGAAGGGCCGACATCCTGAAAAAAAAAAACCTTCACAATATTTCCGTAGCTCTTTGAAAAGGAGAAATTCTCCTTACTCTTCGTGCCTTATTGGGATCAATGAACCTAGAATTTCAGGTTCTTTATTAGAAATTCATCATCACTTCTTTTGCGATTTGTTTGTGTTTTACCGTTTTTTTTTTGTTTCTTTTTTGTTTTATTTTTCACGCAATGAGTTCAAATGTCCAGTGTGTATGGCTTGCGGACCTAAACATTTTCCTAAAGATTTTTGCGTGAATATGCAACGAAAGTTTCAGACTTCTGTGTGCAAAGACCTTTATTTTGATGATCACACATTTAAATGTAAAAGAATTGGCCCTGACTGTGACTTACCAGATGACCAGCTTTCTAAGGACATATAGATTTGGCCCAAAAACATTTTCCTGATATTGTGGTTTTCACTCCTGCTGTGAAATACACCCTGCCAATAACTTATTTTTTTAACCATACAACATATTGTAAAATGTTTAAAAACATGAAAAAATAATTCTGCATTTTTCGATATCAATCTTTAAATGCTTTCCAGTTGTGATGAAAGCATTCTGATTAATGTTGTTTGTTTTTTCAGAACTACATTTCAATGAAAATCGTCAAACCCTTCAATTAAATCAAGAGGAAATCAACAGGCTCTTTACCCATGAAGTTTACACGGTCGAGTTACTGATGAAGTTGTTCTCTTTTGTCACTAGTGTTTTTGTTGTGCTATGTTCCCTTTGTTTATATTATTGATTGTAAATCACACTTTGCACAAATGTTAATCATGATTTTCACCTTTGGTTCAGGTTTTACTGGTGTTTTGGAGACGTGCACAAATCATGAAGTGTTTTTGAAAAAGAGCTTGTATTTTATTGTAACCTTTGGTCTTTTTAACTTTTAATTGAATTACAATGTGAAATTGGTAAATAAAGCTTTGATAATATACTTGTATGCAGTTGTCTTATTTTATTTTTTTGCATTTGTCATTCACGGATACAGTAATCATTGCTTGTTATATGCATATTATATGTATATGTTGTATACAGTCGTGGCCTTGTGGAAGAGGTGATTGACTGGAGATCAAAGGTCTCTGGTTCGATTCCCCAGCTCCACTAGGAGTCGAAGGTGGGATGAGTGTTGAAACTCTCTCTCTCCTGAGACATCCATTACTGTGGTGACCTTGAGCAAGTCACCAGTTCCCCACAGCTCCCCGGGCGTGGCAGCCATGGCTGCCCACTGCTCCCGGTGTGTGTTCACGGTGTGTTCATTCACTGCTGTGTGTGTGCACTTGGATGGGTAAAATGCAGAGCACAAATTCCTTGTATTGGTCACTCCATACTTGTATTGTTTGTTGTGCAAGAGGAAACATACAGAACTTGATTAAGTTGTTTAATTTGAAAACGTTTTTTTTATTCCTGTCTAGGCAGTGTTTAAAATAGACTGCTGGATGTTTCATTGATGTTAAATTTGTTAATAAGACAGAGTTTTTTTTTTTTTAGGGCCCAGAGTAATTTTATTTTAGGACTCAAGCTTATAAAACATTTTGATTGTCATTTAAATCTTTCTTTCTTAAAAATGTATATTATTAATAAAAGTGTACATATGATGTTTAACAAGCAATGAGGAATGCAAACATTGTTAAACTCTGTTTAAAACAGAATTAATAAGTTGAAAAATTTTTATAATTAGGAGCCAATAAATGAGTAGCTTATTTACTTTTTAATAAAAGCAGGATTATACACGTTCATAAAATAAACGTCGTTTTATTGACCAAGATGATATGATAAAGGCGAACTTTATACATTTTCATGTAATACAACAGTCTCTAGTCGACCTAGAATTATTGAACAGTTTAAAACGTAACGATTTTGATTATTTGTTGTGTTTTATATATATAAGCGCGGGCGTGCGCTTTTACCTAAGCGGAAATGACGTTTATCTCAGGCTCAAGTGGGTGACGTATTAATTAAAGTGCCCCCTCAAGGCGTGATAAATAAACCCTTTATGGATTATTGCAGCTTGAAAACTCATTATTAACTCGATCTTTGTGTGCTTGTTTTGTAAGGGATACACGACGAAAGTAAACACCTTGAGCTCAGGTAAGAACCGTTACAATCTGAGGCTTTAGGGTATCTAACGGTTACTGTCTAACGTTAACTAATTAAAACCGACAGGTGCATATAATATTAAATATAGAACTGGTTTGAATCGGCCTCTAAACCTGATAAATAGTTGATTAACTGTGTAATTTATGAAATAAGTCACATTTTGAAGTTATTGGGTGTTTAGAAATGTTTATTTTTTTGTGGGTAATTTATTTATTTAATTATTTATTTATTTGTGTCGAAAACTCCTCATTGGTTCCTTCAGACTCTTTCTCTAATGCTGAGTTTATAGGAGTTTATCGCTGCTTGTTGAAGTCTTACATTCAGTTTTGGTGGGTCAAATGTACTTTTGCGAAACTTCTCCATAATCGAGAACGGCGCGGAAACATTTCCGGTAGACTCGTATTTTATGTAATTATAGATGTGTTTTGCGCTTTTATTTTATTTATTATATATGATGATTACTGGTTAAATCTTAATACACAGCTTTAGTGTGGAAGTGTTATGAATAGCGAAATCACTTTGAATGCAATGAAATTTGCACAATTTAAATGTATAAACATTTGCATTTACTCTCACGTGTGGAAAATTGTCATTGTTGTATTTGCTACTTACAACTGTAGTTTGAAAAAATGTTGCATGCACATTAACACTCTCAAGTTGCAAAAAATAAGCTGAAAATACATTACACAACTTGAATTGCAATGTGTGACATGCAGCAGCAAAATTATCTCATAAATCTTTCTCCTGAAAGCATTTAACCGTGTGGTTCGAAAGACAGGGTTGTATTTCCACCATAAAGCCATGGGATATTTGTGGCTTGGTTCATTTACATTGACATCCATGTATTTAACATACACCTTTATCCTCTCAGAATGAGCACAAGCAATTTGTAACTTTGAAAGTATGAAGTGTTTTTTATTTTGAGGAGTCCAGGTGTTTGGTGAAGTCATGATGGACCGTGGGATTTGCAGGAACAAGTTCCCTGAAAGTCAAGGAAATGGGTGTATCTGCCAAGATGCTCGGCAACATTACAGTGATTTTGTACGTGGGTAGTTGACGAGTAACACAAATCTGATTTTCTGTGACACTTAGAGATAAAAAAGGTTATATATGTAACACAATTTATTTAAATGTTGTTCCTCTGATAAAAAGCAGCTTTGTTACTGGTAATTCATGTAAATACCAATGGCACACAAAAATTATAAGGCTCTCAGGACATTTTTTATTTTTTTTTTAACCAGTCATAAGGTTTTTAGAGCCTTTTTGAAATTATTTTGGAAGATTTGAGGAGCGACGTCCTCCTTTGCATCATGATTTAGAAAATAAAACCAAAATTTCACATAGAAATATTAGATTTCAAATTCAGATTAAAATGTTTGGGGAATTGAGTTGAGAAAAAAAACTTACTGAATTTTTGCTCTGTTGGAAAATATAGAGTGAAGCTTTCATTTCACACATGAAAGATATTGGTGCAGCAAATTGATAGAAAATGCATATTTTCAACATAGTATTTCAACATCTAATGGAACATGCGTTTAGCTGGAAAAGTATAAATCGAAACTGCACAAAAAATCTTTTCAGGCATTATATATGAAGTAAAAAAAAAGTTTTTGTGTGGGGGTGTGTGTGTGTGTTCATTAAATAAATTAATTTGATAAAGTTGTTTACACAAATTGTACAGTAAAAAAATGTTTGTATGTAATCTTCATTTTAGATGTCATGAAGTATTTGTGGCTCTAAAGAGCTTTTGGTTGTTAAAGGTCGTGACCCCTGGGGTAGAAAAGATTGATGTCGAAATAAATATTTGACAGAGTAGAAAGTAGGTGTGCCTTAAACAATTACTCTTTGCTTTTCCTGAGTGATCATTTGCTGTGAATCAGATCTCTGGAATTTATTGAACATTTGCAAAACTTGGATAAAAAAAAAACAAAAAAAACATGTACGTCGACACTTCTAGACATGCATTCATTGTATATGTGTCCGTGAACCCTGGGAGCAGGCTGTAAACTGTGATGCGTGTCGACTGATCACTCGTGATTGGATCACCTGGGATTAAAAGCCGATGCAAACTGAAGCTCGATTCCCTTTCTGCATTTTTATCAGACACGACTCGCCTTGTGCTCAAAGTTCATTGAAACGGCTTTAAATTGAACAGAGAGCAGGCGAGACTAATGATGACGGAGGGATGGGGATGGTTTAGTGGCTCGTGTGTCACATACTGTATGCAGGAGCTGAACACAGGAAGTGGAGCAAGCTTTCTTAATTCTCTTGATCCCTTTAGAGCTCCTTGTGCCAGAGGAGTACGAGGGCGCACTAATGTGACTTTTTATTTTTTCCCTTCATGGGATGACCAGTGACGACACATGGGATCTGGAGAGCTGGGGCTGGACAGTGCTGTGTGTATTCTACCTCTCTCTGTCTCTCATTTCTTTTATTTTTGATGTGATGTGTTCTGGTTTGGGACTTTAGCGAGGGTAAGCTTGAGTTAATGACCCGTTCTCAGGTTACTGGTTAGCATGCCGTTGTCTGAGGGACTGAGCAGAAGCAGTACAAAGGGCACAGACCTGACTGCAGCGTTGTACCAGCAGTGGTTTCAGTTTTAACCCATTACTGTTGTCTTGTATCAAGAGAGTTAAGGATTTACTCCGTGTTGAAGCATTGATTTTTCTTTAGTTACTAAATTAACTTCATCATTCTGCCTTTAGGACTGCATGATTTGGGAAATATTTCCATGTTGACATTCATATTACAATTACAGTTATAATAAATTCAAATATGTATTTGTAAATCTCCTCACAAAGAACATTTACAAAACGTAATTAAATATATTTTAATGCCACTTTCTGAATTTTACCTGAATTCAATTTAATATTAGATAATTCAAATGTTTTGTCCAAACAAGGAAAATTACACAAGTAAATAAAGGTGAATGTTTTACTGAACCATGTCTGCAGGCTCCAACTTTAATTTAGATTTCACACAAGTCTTAGTTTTTACTCAGTACGGCAGCTTTATGTAGATCTTGTAAAATGTTTATTTTTATACTTTCATTGGCTCCAGTGGAGGTCATCAGATTGTATGTGTTCTGATGGGTACACATAGTTTATTTTGGAATTACCGGTACTTGGATTAGAATTTCACTTTTTTTCACGTTGAATCAGCCATATTTCACATCCACTATCTGATTTTATTGCATTTGGTATTTTTGAGTTACTTTGTTATTTTTGTACTTTTTTTTAAATTACCTGACTTTAACCGAACATTCTTACTAAATATAGTTTGTTAAAAATAAATTATGAATAGATAATTTTTACAGTTTTGTTTTTGAGGCCATGTCCACAGGCGTGTTTTTTTTTATTATTTTATTTTTCGCACACTATGTACACGAAATTTTGAAAATAATCGAGTACGTTTGGACGGCACCTGATGCCCTGCTTGTTTAGTGTGTCACACCTTGTTTATTATTTTTCATTATTCCACTCGTTGAAACAATGCCCATGTTTAACAAAATACAAGTTTGTTTCCTGGCTTTGGTGGACACAAATTTTCTGTATTTAGTTCCAAGAAACTAAATATATGCAGAGTATTGAGATGGAAAAAAGATGCACTCTAAAACTTACGAGATAAATATTTGTTTTATTTTTTACAATTTATTGAAATTTATTGTTTATTGAAGTTTGAGGTTTTGTTACTCCAGATAAACAAAATGTTTTATAAGATAACTGTGTTTTTTTCCCCTTGTTTAATAACTTTTGTTACATTGTGTTTATCACGTTTATACACTCAAATGTGTATTATTAAATTATAAATATTTTACATAAATGGTTCTTGTGAAAGTGCTGCAGATTTGTGATAAGGGTGGTGGTTTTTTATTTTTATTTTATTTTTATATAATAGTTTATAACGTACACGGACCACACTAGGACAGAAGTGCTTTGCCAAATTGCTTGATTAAATTCAGTTGTGTGGGTCTCTTTGGATAAAAGCATGAGAGGAATTCACACAGTTAAATGTTTTTGCATTGATTTTATTTTTTTTCAATCTCAACATAGTGACTGTGTGTGTTTTGCTTCTTTTTTTTTTTTTTGAATCAAATGCTTTTTTTTTTTGTTTCAGTTTAAACCCTGTTCACTGTTTTGCAACATTTAGGGGGAACTACAGAGATTTCGAAACTGAAATGAGCTTGTGAATATTCTGTACTCCAGCTCCAGTTATTCCTCTTCAGCTCCAGAGTTTGAGAGGGAGCTCAGCATTGGGCTCGTCTGGGAGTCTCCGAGGATGTCCAGACGCAGTCTCCGTCTTCACACCAACACGAGTCACTATGGAGATGACGGCGGGCTCGATGCATCTCAGCTCCACAGCTCCTCTTACAGCCGGGACAAGTGAGTGCAAAAATAATGTTTCTTATTATTAGGGGTGTAACGGTTCACTAAAATCGTATTCGGTTCGGTACAGTGTCTTGGAGAGCTCGGTTCGGTTAATTTTCATTACAAAACAATAAGAGCTTACATAATCTTTATTTTGAAAAGCTGCCAATACACAGTAGAATTCTTACATAAAATGAATAAAAGTGACACATTTGGGTGATATTTTAAATAAATTGCACTCTATAAAGAAATACACATTTTTTAAATAAAAAATTAAATACTGCTAGTTAGGACCTGAAAACTTTTAACACTAGCAACAGCTTCAGCTTGTATATCAACAAAACTAACTATTCAAGTTTTAAGTTTTTGGCTAAAAAGATTAACCTATCCACATTTTCTGAAGAGCACAGATCTGGTTGCAGTGACAATATCTCCAGCAGTAGAAAATGTTAGATGTGTTGCCTGCCGATCTCCGTGGAACAATGTCGGCATACAACTTTAAATTTATCCACTCGTCTATCCCCGTTATGTATTTTAACAGAGAAGCCAAAGTGTTCCCAAACAGGAGACCGTAGTGAGGTGGGAGGGTCTTCAAGCTCTGGCTTCTCTTTCGCTGTTGCCCGTGCAGCTCTACTGTGCATCACTCAATAGCGTCCGTGCGGAAACTCGCCTAGGAACATAGTTCCGCTGCGCTTAATATTGCGCAAATAATAAATTTATATTATTAAATAAAAATATATACCGAAACGGTACGCAAGTGTACCGAACCGAACAGGCCGCACCAAAACGGTTCAATACATCCCCGTGAACCGTTACAACCCTACTTATTATCGTACAAACTCAAAATTACTTGATGTCTTGAAACCCCTCTGAGAGTGTTCGTACTGTTCATGCTCGCATTTATGTCCAAATAGCACTTGATTTAGTGTCGTACAAATTAATTTCAAATGTAAAATGTTTCACTTGTGGTTAATAACCAAATACTATGATTTGCATAGTAATAATTTTATTTGTGAGTACATTACTAGTTTTTCTCATTTTGAATCTGTCTGTTTTTTTGCTTGCAGGATCCTGAAAAGCAGAAGGTCCTGCCACTCAGTTTCAGGCTCTGCACAGTTTCAGACTCCGAGATGTGCCTCTACATCAATCCTGCGGGCTCACAACAGCACCCTGAACAGCTGTGCCCTCAGCGACGCCTCTCTGCTGTCTTCTCTGCTCGACGAGTCCTCCATACAAGAGCGCACACTAGTCGACAGCTTCTGGGGTCAGTCCTTGGATTCCAGGAGAATGTTTGTTTACTCGTTGTTCCCCTACGGAGTATTTTGAAAAAAGTACAGATGACATCAGAAAATGCCGTTTAAGGTTTCAACATGAAAGCGTCTTGTTCAGGCGTGGGCGAAGAAAGCCCCTCTTGGTGTTGGTTCCAACCCTGCTTGAAACAAGCCAAGAGGAGCTTAATTAGGGGATTGATGTGTTTTCATGAGGGTTAAATCTAAACCGTTCTTGCCGACCTCTGAAAAACCGTAATCTTTGAGTTGTTGATGTAAATCACTGTTCAAACGAATCTTTAGCTGTTTCATGAGGACGTCTATACAACCCCCCGGGAAAAAAACTCCTCACCCCTCCAAAAAAGGGCTGGCATCACCTCGACAAGTCTTGGGGGGGCTTTCAAAAATCTCTTTTGCTTTTTTTTTTTTATATATATATTGATTTGTTGCAATCTGCAGATTTAGTCGTCATTCACACCACACGGATCGCTCTGGTCCGCTCTAGTTGATCACACAGCCATGTAACAACATGCTCTTTGGCCACATTTGCCATCATACGTGTTTCTTCGATTTGTTGGAATGAACACGCACACACACACACACACACGGAAGTAAACAACAGAGTACAGACTGAGATAACATGCTCCAAATGGACAGACTTCGTTGCTATAGTTTAACCCTTGGAGTCGTTTGTAATCCGGGCACCAGAAGCAGTTAACACAAATGATCTAGTAAAAGATGCCAAGACCGCGAGCTGCCGTGATAAATGCTGTTTTGTAAACACACCGCCAGCCCATAATGATTACGGTAGCTGTATGCGTTCACCACTTTTTTTAAGGCCTCTATAATCCAAATGATCCCTTCTCAGCGGGGCTGTCTGCATAGAGGGAATATTGATGCAATGTTCTATTATTTCTTAACCTTCTTTTTTTTTATTATTATGTTTTGTTTCAGCATTGGTTGCTTTTTTTTCCCCAAGTACTGATTCTTTGTGATTTTGTTTGCTTTTTTTTGTAGGTTTGGATGATGACCATAATCCCAATGGTAAGCGTTTCGCAATCTGAAAACCAGAGCTTTTTATTTATCCACTTTTTTTATTGAACGGTATCACTTACTTTTGGAACAGTTTTGCTGTAACCTCTCTTTATTGATGTCGTAACACATTATTTATACCTTATTTTCTTAAATCCCACTGGAAGAAAGTTAAGGGGACCTTGAACAGAACCTTGGGAACTCCCGATTTGATAAAACTACAGATCTTAAGATTATTTTACCTAGACATGCTACTTTAAATAGAATTTAAACGAATAATAATAATAATCATGTGTAGAGGAAGCATTTGTTTTGTTCTTTGCTCCGTTAAACTATTTTTGCACCATTTTAACTTTTCAGACCAAGCTGTCATTTCACACCCCAGCACAGTGGAGGCAACAGCACAGACGTCAAGAGCACCGAATGGCTCCATCTGCAAAGAATGCACCGTCACGTCTTCCTCTCAAAATATCAGCTCCCTTCACAATGCTTCTGGGGATCAGGCATTTATCAAAGATGCCTCCACCACAGAGTCTGTTCCAAAAACCACGCTGTACACGAGAGACAAGAGTCGCACGCTCAAGCCAGGTGAGCCGAACACTTCAGAGCTGCAAGGTTGAGATGAACGTGTCGGATGAGCTCGTGACACGGTCATTCTGTTCTTTGAATTGAGCTTTTTGAAAAGCCATCAACTAGCACGTGTTGCATGATTTGTTTGCAGGTGCCCTGGTAAAGTTATCTGAGAATTGCCTTCGTTACCGTAAGAAATTTGCTGCATTTCTAGTGCAGTTATGTACGATGTTGATGCAGCTGGCTCTGCTCAGAGGTATCAGGCTTGGTTACACCGGTGTTCACTCTCAACTGTAGGATTCTTCACTCTGTGGGTATTGGGGTCTTTGTCTCCTTGGGGCCATATTATGTACATTAGACTTTCCAAGATTTCTTTCATGATGTAGTGTTTCATTATGGAGCCGCTAACCAAAAGTGCTTATGGGTGGGGGGTTCACACTACTCTCAAATCATGACAGTATGCTATCTAATTTACTTGAAAGCAATACTGGCTTCCTAAACATTGACCTGCTTCATATTGAGGGATCAAAAAAGCCCACAGACCTGACCGAGCCAATCTAGTGGCTCAAGGCGCACCACGTAGCAGGTCAAGGTTCCTCCCAGCTGAACTTTTTGTGAGAGTGGTATCCGGTGTGACCTCCCCATTTCAGCTCTTCTCAGGATTAGAGCTCCTCTCCTGCCCATTACCAACATAAGAGCTCCTCCCACTTACTAAAACTTTGTCAAAACAGAATTTTTTTTTATTAAGACAACTTTAATGTATCTTATCTGAACCAGTTTTATTGCATTTTAAATCATGATGTAGCCTGCAATCTAGAGGTGATGGAGAGAGGAGGAAAGTAATCGTTTCAAAGAACACTGAAAGCGAGAGCTCTTTCAAAGAAGCTTTTTATTTTCGTAAAAATTGCATTTTACTATTTATTAAAGACACAGTGCCAGTCTGCAGGGTGTAACGTTTATCCTTTGGATCACGAAGAAGTCATAATATAGCCCCTTTATATAAATAAGGGTTTAGAAATCACTGCGGTTCTTCACAGGGATCCTCTCTGGGATTGTGAAACTCCACACTTTGCACTTTTTCCAGAGTTGAGCAGAAGATTGCAGCACGTGTTTGGCTCAGACGTTCATTGGGGTTTCTTTTCGGTCACATCTAACAGCTATTTATTTCTACATTAAAGCATCCCATCACGCCTAAAACACAATAGTATTTGGTTTACGGCATAAACTGGAGCGATCCCAGAACTACCTCTCCCGCCACGAGAGGATGGTCCTCAATGATGGGTCTCTCGTTCTGTATGACATGAATTGCCTGGATCTCGATGGCCTCCTGCGACCGTGAATAGATCTTATTAGTCATTAGCAGTCAACGGTCAAAACTTAAAATCAACATTTCTGACTGACACTGAGCCGTACGCTGTTGCCTGCAAATGAACATCTCTCATTGACTCCCAGAGTGCAGGTCCTTCACCACGAGCCTGTGTTTCTTCAGGTCTGCTGCGTTCAGTCTCTCACAAGTGTGTGCGAGTATGTCAAGCAGCGTCCCTCTCCATAGTCTGTTTGGTGAGGAAGATGGTGCACAAAATAAAAAGCAGCAGTTGCTGTTCTTTTAAAGGTATTGCTTTATTTCTGGGTCTAACTTGATTTTGATGCACACTGCTTTAAACCATGGGACACCTTCACATGTAGAAAAGGGACCACAGTGGAGTTTTAGCCAGCCTAAAGGTTTCTTCCACTCTAAAAACCGAGCATGATCATTAACCCTGTGCAGTTTTTAACCAGTGATTTTAAAACTAATGTTAATTTTTGCAAAATTAGTTTCTGAGCTATAAACAATCAAAAGCAAATCTCAAGCTTAATATGTAAACACTAGCCTCCACTTGGTCCACTTCTGTTTGTTGGAGCAACACACTAAACTGTCCGCCTAGGGCAAAACTTCACTAGACGAAACGTGGATCATCATCATCATAATAATGATTGTAATTAAATCTCATTTATCAGTGTTTCTAGAATTTAGATTTTGGAGGGAAGAAAATATCTGAAGGGAAATTGAATGTTTCAAGTGTGCCTTGTTTTTAATATATATATATAAAACTCTGTTCAGTTCTCCCCTGAAGCTTCTTTACACTCAGAGCTTCTCTTGACGTCCATCTGCTCAGAGTTCTTAGAACTATAGGCATGAGTCTGGCCAATGTGTTTTGTTAAAGTCATTTCTTCACATTTCTGTGCTACAATCACAGCAATAGAAGTTAATCAACGTTCTGGTCACATAAAAAAAAATGAAAAATCCATTTTGTAATAAATTTAGTCATTTTTCTCTCTGAATACGTGTTGAATGTTTTGGCTTTTCCTTTTGCCAATCAACTGAACGAAAATGCAACACAGATTTCAACACATCATATAAGTTTTCAAGATTTGTCTGTAGACTATCTCTATCTTCTGTGCCTCTTTTCAGCTGTTTTGTATGTCACGACTGTCATCTCATTGTGAACCCATTGCTGGTTCCCCGTTTACATTACCCATAAATATTTAAACTAAGGTTTATCAGAGTGTTTTAGAGGCTCCTCAATCACCATGTGCCCACCTTAAATCTTTCCTCCTTTCAGATGCTTGTGTGCAGGCTTCAAACAAATGTTCGTGTCCACCAGCATCATGCAAATATCTGGCTGTATGCAAATCAGTGTGTTTTTGAGCCAGTCTGCGAAGAGCTCTGATTGGAGGAATGAAGTCACAGACTTCACTCTTCGTTTACTTTGATCTCTCTTTCTGATCCATCGCAGGGAATAAGAACTACTACGGCAACATGAGCGTTAAAGAAGTGGCCTTTCAAAAGGAACGTCCCAAGTTCAGCGGGGTGCTCTGTAAGTGTTTCTCTGACACATGTCCAGGTCATTGTCTGTGAATCATTATGGAGTGTTCTGGATGCCCACCTTAAAAGCTTGTTTTCAGGGTTGTTTTACCTTAATAACACAGTCAATAATCTGAAAGTATTGGCTCCAGGTTCAGTGCTGAGGTACGAAGCCTGTTTAATGGAAAGGAAAGTCAGAAGTCTAAGAGTTGTGCTTTTGTCCCCCAACCTTCCGCTTGATTCTGACAGGTGATGACTGCAAAAGGAAGCAGAATTTTTCCACAGACACCCAGTCTTCCCAGAAGCAGGCATCTGAAGCCAGCTTGTGGTGGCTGATAGGTTGTACACTTGTTTGCAGTTGTTTCTCACCTCCCCAGAGCTTTGTTCCCCGGTCGCTGGGGGTTTGTTCCTGCAAGGAGTCGTGCATGGCTTGCTGTTAAAGTCTTCCCCCTTAAAGTTTCTCTTGCATCTTTCCTGTCTCCATTGAGATGTGGTTTGTGTAGCTAGTGCTTTAAGGTTAAATATCTGAAAGGAATCCCTCTCTTTTCAGCATTTTACAGCCATGTACATGTTGTCTGCACTGTCATTTTCCTACTAGACCACACCCCCCCCCCCTCACTAAGGGGGGGAAAAAAGACATGAAAAATGGCTGCTTTGAAACTCTTAAAAAGTGCCAAACCTCTAGTTGTTCTGATGATTTGGCCAGAAATTACATTTTGTTACATTTAAATGTTCCTGATTTCAAAACCGGCAAATTACATAGGCGTACAAAATAATTTTCAAAGTCTACCTCATATTATTAGTAAAAATTATCTAAAAAGATTGCGATCAGCTGCAAACACTCAACAGAACAAAATAATGCACCCAATAACATTTAATTTTTTATACTGTAACAAGTTCTGTCAGACAGCAAGTGGCTGGATTTAACATTGAGTTTTTTTTTTTTTTTAAGCAAAGCACTTGTCATTCCATTGGGGTCAAGCCGCAGGGTATTGTTTTTAATCTTATTGTATTAAAAATCATAAATGGTGATTCACTCAAAAGACTCAAATGACCAAAAATCCAGATATCTGATATTCATTAGATTCATTATTTCTTCTATTTACAGAGATTTTTTTGCTTCTTTCTTTGGATTACAGCACTCTGCTGAACTTTTTGAAAATCAGTTTAAGCAGTCAATCACACAACTGCATTTGCACAACATTTAAAATGTGCTAATGTACACTACAAAATATATAACGGATAATTAAATGTAAAAGTAATAAAAAAAACAAGTATTCAATTGATTAATTTTATTGCATTCCCATTTATTTAGGTTTTCATAAAAAAATGGCAAAATAATTTTTTGCATTTTTATATGATTAAAATAAGCACTTGGCCTGAAGTATATTTTAAAATTAAATAAATACATGAAGATATGTGGCAATGAGTATTATAAATAGTTTAATAGAAAAAGAGAAGAACTCTGTATAAGATATTTTTCTTTTGCAGTGAGCTCTTATGAAGCAGCAGATTAATTAAGTTTTATTTCTCAAATAAATAAAAGGATCATTCTCTGCTTCTGAAAGTCTCCAGTCAACCCTTTTCGTACTCTTCATTTTATATTTTTATTACTTAGTTATGTTTTACATCCCATGGCTGATCATTTTTAAAAACTCCTAGTATGAACTCCTCGAAATAAAACAGCACCATTTCATTTGAACACTTTCATACACCTTAGCTCTGTGTTCCTGTGCAGGTTTTCTCTTTGTTTTGCTCTTGCAAGTCCTAAACACGAATTACTCCTAATGCTAGCTTTCCCTCATATTCGTCTCTCCCTGTGTTTATTATTTTCTAGGGAGAGCAGTCTCGGATCGCTCCTTGTGGCTCATCAAATTCTTTGCAAAGTGAGTTTTTTTTTTTTGTTCTGTTTTTAATCAAATCTCTCTCAGAAATATGAGGTAAATGCAGTGATTTTGTTGAAATCTCTCCTCTAGGTGTCTCCCTATGCTTTCAAAAGTTTTATTTCTCGTACCCTTGCTTCTGTTCCTCGGTAAGGGTACTTTGGATGTTGCTTTTTTTTGCATGTTTAATTGAGTTTTTATCTGAGTGGATTAATAATCTGCTGCGTCCTTCAGCTTTGTGTTACTGGGGGCCATCTGGACTGATGGCCATGTTTCCTGTGTCTAAGCTGATCTGGGGCAGCCCTCATCTGACTCCAATCTCTCCTTTGGGTGGCTCAGAGGAGGGAAAAACCACTGAGGGTGAAACTGAGGTAGGTTTTGTGTAGAGGAATAATTATTTTGTAAGAAATGGAAGGAGTTCTTGAGAGCTGTTCTCTTCCACGAGCTGACGTCCGGAAACCAGTAAAATGTGTAGTCCAGAAAGCCAGTGTTCACAGCACTTCTGACACGGGAGTATTAATTAGAGATAACATTTTAAATAAAGAACATGTTTTCCTCTCGATTCATACCAAAAATTCCTCTAAAATGTTAAAACCTCTCTTTTTTGTGCATATCGCCATCTACTGCACAGGTGGATAAGTGACAGCAGGTTCTCAAAAGTATCAGGCACTGACTAGCACTTACTTATGTGGACGCCACACAACGTCATTCGTTCCAGAAGCACAGTGTGGACGGCAAACATTTAAAAGTGTTCTGTCAGTGTACAGATTAAAATAAAGAAATATTTGTGCTGTAGTCTCTCCCTTAATCGATCATGTGGTTGACTTTTTATATCATGAATGTTCCTCGTGATTGAAACTGTGGTTCTAAATACACTTTTTTTTTTTTATTATTGTAAATACCTGTTATGAGTCTCATTTCAGATTAGTTTAACCTTAGAAATGTATTCATTTATGATTGTTATAGCAGAATTCATTGTCGACGTAATCAAAACCGAATCCCCATTTTATGATTTTTGTTTGTACCCATATTCTATTCTATTATAAAGCATTTCGGTTCTGCGAATGAAATCGTGTTAATGCGGAGAGAGTGAAACTCATGTTTCGAGTCATGTGCTTGATGCGCAGGCAGACGCGGTTATCTAGCTACACTTTTAAAACTACATACAAGTTTTTATTTTAAAAGAACAGCTAGGAATCCTGGATGTTGGATTCTGTTGGTGCTGACCACAGAGACTGTTTGCACCAGCAGTAGAACTGAAACAGCGCTCCACAAATCTTCTCTTTTCTCCATATTTTTGCCAGTCACTTAGAAAATGTGGGATGAGCGGCTCTTTTACGTCCTACTTGCGTCATCAAAAAAGCCGGCTTTCAATTGGTTGTTCTCCTTGAAAAAATTGGATCTGAAATTCTCCTTTCGTTGGCACCACTTTTAGATCAAGGCGTGTCGTCGCATGAAACTTTGTAATGAAAGTTCAGTGGAGTGTGAAACAAACTCCCAAAAATTAGGAGATTCAAGAGTGGACTACAAATGGAGTCAGCGGTTGAAGGATCAGTTTCTAACAAGAAGAACTGGACTGCCGCAGAGTGCTCCAAAGAGTTTAGCATTTCCTTTGGAAATAAAGGTCACAGAGGCACAGAATCCAGGTTGCTAGAGGTTTCCATAGTCTGTGATCTGCTGGTGCTGCTCCACTGTGTTTTCTAAAGTCTACCGAGATGTTTAGTGCATTTCCTGCTGCCGAGCAACTTTATGGAGATGCAGATTTCATTTTACAACATCCTGCCAAAAGCTACCTGTAACTGGTGAAAGGAGCAGCATGGATTCTTAATTTGCCACATACTTGCATAGCGCCCACAGAAAGCCTTAGTTGATTGAATTACCAAATTAAAATGAGTTAAAAAGTTCAAAATGTACCGGTCCGAGTGCAATTAATACAGATGTTATGTTCCAGATGTTATGCCCCCCCCCCCCATGATGTCATCTCAGATTCCATTTACTGTTTTTTTTTTTTTTTTTTGCTTTAAAGATTATTAACACAATTTTTTTTTCTACTCTTTTATTTTACCTCTTGTATCAGAGTCTGTCCATGTCGTCGTCGTCATCATCATCATCATCTTCCTCAGTGGAGTACGAAAGGCTGCTGCGTCTGGAAGAGAGCTTGTCTCAGCTCTGGGATCGAGTGGCTGGAAGTTTGCTCCGGCAGGAGGAGCAGCACACAGAGATGCTCAGTCTCTACAACACCCTGCACTCGGAGCTGCACCGACACACGGACCGGGAGAGTCTGGGCACGTGGATTGGAGATCTTCTGGAGGAGAGGTTCAGCCTTCTGAAAGAGGCCAAGCACACTCAGCAGGTGACGGCAGCACATTCCTGTTCAAAAACTTGTGATTTAAAGGCTGTTTGTCAAATCCTCGTTTTGTATTTGAAATTACGAACAAAGCTCGCTCTCTCTCACTCTTCAAAATGATCAGGCGTATTTAGTTTTAAACACGTATTTTTTAAAACATAAGTTTCAGGCTGAACCGTACGGTTCAATACAAATTCGCAGATCGTTACACCCCTAGTATCTAGAGAAGCATTTGCCCAGTACTGTGTGAATCATGTACAGAAACTCGTGTGCGTGTGTGTGTGCTCATCCTGCGAGTGCTCTTTTTGGGATTTATGTCTCAGGAAAAGCAAACTGAAGAGCGACAGTCAGAGAAAACTCGACTCTCTGAAGCCGAGGCGCTGCTCCAGATGCTAACACGAAGAACTGAGGTTTGACGCACCACTTCTTGAGCCCCGTTCCCCCTCAAGTAATAAGGGTTTCACCATTTTGGAAAATATTCTACAGTTCTAACAAGAGGCAATCCTCCCAGGGGCGCATCGTCCCATTTGCTTAAAAAACACTGTTCTACAAAAGTGAAATCCAATCAAAATAACCCCCCAAAATCTAATTTTCCAGTTATTGGTAATATGAAATAAGTGGATGAATTACAGTCTTTTTTTTTCAACTTTTATCAGCACAATTTTGAAAAAAAGCTGTTTTTGTTTTTATGCTGGTTTTAGAACGTGATACAAAACTCTAAAACTGTTGAGTTTTAGTAGAAAAAACATGCTATTGATATAGAAGCTGTTTGATGATTTATTCTGAAATGCTAATGGTCTGACTGGATTCAATGGTCTATGCTAAGCTAATGCTAACAGTGACATCACCAGATCTGGTGAATGGCTAAATTGTTTCCAAAACTGTAAAACCCAACGTTTAGCTTCATTCTCCATGAATTTGTGTCACAAACGTGAACATTTCATTTAAAGAAATCATAAATTGTTTTATTTAGGAGCTGCAGCGAAAACAAGAACCCTCTATCAGAAAGATCCCTGAGCCCGAAGAGCACGCATCAGTCACTGAAGAGTATTTATCACAATTATTTTTCTCGTTTGTCTCCACCGATATATTCCTGATGCTTCATGCGATGCTTGTTTCCCTTCGTCCTCAGTGACGAGGCCGAACATCAATCCACAGAAGCTCTGCTGGGAGAGGTCCGGCATCTAGAGGCAGCTTTAGAGAGCGTCAGGGCTGATGTTCAGGGTCTGATGGGATGCAGAGACAGATGTGAGCAGCTGGACTCCATCTCTAGCACAGTAAGTAAAATACACCTCCAAGGTTTTTGCATTACATTGTTTGATGTAGAATTATTTCAAAGCAAAAAGTGCTAGAGTATAGGGAATCCAGGGGCCGCAGAGAATCTCAGGGTCTCTGTGGGATGACAGGAAGTTGAAGGCAAAGCAGACAGTGGTCTAGGTCTCAGGCACAAACATCTGATGCGGCTGTGCAGAACTGAGGAGCCTTACAATAATGTCTTGAAGGAGAATGAAAAGAAAGGTTGAACCTAATCTAGAAGAAATTGAGGAGCAGCATGCAAGTCAAGATCTCATGGGCCGAGCTCTACCATAATGAAGTTCTCTTGCAGTCGGTCTATGAAGATCATCAGTGTTCTTTCAAAATCCAGGCTGTAGCTTCTGCTAAGGAAGAGAAACCAAGTAGCACATCCCAGCGCTCCAGAAGCACTCCGTGAAATGTTAGCAGCTGATCCGATGCATGGCTCTTTCCTCCTGCAGGTGTCTGCACAGGTGGAGAAGGAGATCCGGACACTGTTTCATGACAGTGATGGAGGAGAAGAGCTTCCTGAATCTCTCTTGCAGTGGCTGTCGGAGCGCTTTGTAAGCACGTCTGAGCTGCAGGCTTCGCTCAGTGCCCTGGAGAACAGTATTCTCGGAAACCTGTCCCTTCAGCTCGAGGAAGGCCAGAGCCCTTCTGAAGAGACCATCGCCAGAACTGTACAGCAAGCTACAGCGGAGTCGGGTCTCTCAGAGGAAGTAAGCGTTCCAGAACATTGACTAGTTCTGATCGCTTTTCAGATAAATGAAATGTTTGTTGTGTTCCATTTGTAGCATGTACAGCTGATCGTGAACAATGCACTGAAGCTGTTCTCTGAAGACCGCACTGGAATGGTGGACTATGCTCTGGAATCTGGAGGTATTCAATTAACGGTTCTAGACGCATGTTACACCTTGCAACTGCAATTATCTTTTAAAACCTTCTGCTCATTTTTCTTGTCCGACACGACTGAAAAAGAGAGACTTCATCATCTGAAGCATGAAAAGAAAACCTTTGGATGGTCACAGTGTGTGCATTAGGCTGTCGCCATGTTGTTTAAGCAGTGTGCTTTAGGTCGTGTGCTTTGGACCATGTGCTTTTTAAATCAACTGCTATTTAAAGCAGTTTTAAGTTTTATTTAAGCAAAAACTAAACTCTAGACCGTGCCAAAACGAATTTTGTTTGCGTTGTCCCAGTCTTCCGCCATTTACTTCTGTGTGCGTGTTTATTCTAACTAATTAAAAAAGTCAAAGACATTTATTTATTTATTTTTTTTAGTAGCGGAATCATGTACAAAGATGTATGTGCGCCGTATGATGTAACTTGGCTTTGTTTTCAGCTGATCCGGCCAGAGAGCGTGCGGAAAGAATAAGATCTAAATTAAGATTAATGGAACTTGTTCCAGACCAAATAAAAAAACGAACTAGAAGTGTGAAACCACCCTTAAACAATGTTGTTTAGGCCATTTGCTTTAAAATATGTGCTTTAAACTGGTTCCTTGAATTGTTCTCTTTGAGCCGTGTGCTGCAAACCGTGTTGTTTAAAGCACACGGCTTAAAACGACCCGTTTAGGCTATTTGCTTTAAACCTCACACAAATTGAAGTGAATTGTGTTCATGCCGTGTCTTGTCCTGGGTGTTTCAATCTATTGTTTTGATTTTATTTGTGTGTCTAGGAGGAAGCATCATTAGTACTCGCTGTTCAGAGTCCTTCAACACAAAGACTGCGCTCCTCAGTCTCTTCGGCCTCCCGCTCTGGTACTTCTCCCAGTCACCACGTGTTGTCATTCAGGTGTGAGAATGCACCAGTAAATTCTTCTGGATATAGAACACTGTCGCACTTCTAACTGATTTTTTTTTTCTCTTTGCCCTGCAGCCAGACGTACATCCTGGGAACTGCTGGGCTTTTAAAGGTTCAAGTGGTTACCTGGTGATTGGGTTGTCGATGGAGATCGTCCCCACAGCTTTTACTCTGGAACACGTGGCTAAATCTCTGTCCCCCACTGGAAACATCAGCAGTGCGCCGCGGGAATTCAATGTTTATGTAAATGTTTCTTGTTTTTCTTCAACAGAAATGTTTGTTAAATTGAGCTTAATGGAATGAAGATTATATTCAGAGTTTTCCACCCTTTTCCTTTTGACCAGCTATTCCATGCCCGCTGATAAACCTTCTCAAGTGCATCTGTATCTTTTAGAGCTCTGAGGCTTTTTTCAAATATATTTGTTTAGTTTTAATCTGCTACTTTTATGGGTTCAAATGTTAAGTAGTCTCTGATTTGTGATTCCGGCTCAGGACTCTGTGGACTGACTAGACCAGTCCTTACTTTTAGAAAGCTGAAGTTTCCTGTATCTCTATCTGCACAGTTATGTTATGCACAATTTTGAACATGTTAACCATGACACATCTGCATAGATGAATAATCATACAAAATCATGTGAAGATTGGAAATTAGGGGGCGCTGTAAGTCAAAACATCTCCAAAAATATGCTAAAAAAAAATATTGCAAAATTGTTTCTTAAATTCAAACAATATGCACATCGTTGGGCAGGTACCTATGACGACTAAGAATTATTGCTCTTAAATAGTGTTTATTTATTATAATTTTTTATATAGAAAACCATCTTTCACGGCCAATCAAAATCACACTACAGGAAGATTCTGTAGGCAGTGAATATCAATATTGATTAAAAAAATATATAATTTTTGATAATCTAAAGGGGCTGTCAAAATGGATTATGTAGGTGGAGCTAGTTTAACTGTAGAACTAATGCTAGTTCCTCTTGAACTAAATAAGCTATCCTCATCAAACTCGGGGAATATGATGTAACAGATCGCTCCAAGGCCACAAAAAAAATCCATATTTTTTTACCATAAGGTGGCACTCTAACTTAAAAAACTTTTAACTTAGCAACCAATAAACTTGATATTAAAAAAAGCCAAGGTGGAGTAAAGGTCTGTGATGACATTTACATGTTTAAAAAAAGTGGCCGCCTACTTTTACAAACCATTTCGGTGAGAGAGAAGAGTCTGTGGACTGCTTAAGTCAACAATTAAAAATAATTTAAAAACTTTGTACTTTATTTAGCTGTGACATGCTCATACATCAAAGGTGACCTGTATATAGGCACATTTATCATCAAAATGACAAAAAATACATGAAAACGTAATTGCAAATGTGTCTTTTGATTGTTGAGAAGCACGCAAAACATTGCCTTGTATGCTTTATTGATCAAAGAATATATGCTATGTAGTCTGCAAAAAGATGATAAAAGAACAATATGTGGAAATTAGACATGAAATTTATTTTGATCGTAACCAAACAAGAACATGAGGATTCTCTGGAGCTCCATGATCACAGGTTTTGAGAAGAGTGTTGTTAAAATGATGATCAATTTTAAATGGAGCCAATTTAATTAAAGTAGATGAAGCCATTTTTCTCTAACAGGTAAATTTGTGTCTGATCAACCACCCGTTCTGAGGTTCTTGTTAAACAAAGTGAAGTAATCAGTTGTACCAATAGCTGTACAAATATTTGAAACATGAATTAGTTCTGCCGAACATTTAAATGGCTTCAATGCAAAGTCGATATTAAAGTGCTTGAACCCCGATGATTGCTGCTTGCGTTTTTACTTGACTTTGGTATATTATCTTTTACTCTGTATGCAGTCCTTGAGCTTTGAGAGGCATCCTGAAATAAAATGTGTTCTCATCCACAGCCTTATGTTTTTTTTTTTTTGTTTTTTTTAATTTCTTCCCTCTGTTCTGTTCAAGGGCCTTGATGATGAGGAACAGGAGGAAGGTCAGCTGCTTGGGGAGTTTCTTTTTGAAGAAGATGGAGAGTCTCTTCAGTCCTTCCCAGTCTCTGTAAGTATTGTTCAGATTTAAGCGGCATTTCATCCAAAAATGAAAATGATGTTTTTCTCCCTTATAAAGGAGGAAATCTCTAGGGGGTTTCGGATCATTGAGGTGAAGGTGCTGTCGAACTGGGGTCACCCTGAATACACCTGTCTGTACCGCTTCCGTGTGCATGGGAAGCATGCTGATGAATGACCTGGAAGCAACTGCGACAAACTGAACCCCTGACCATTGGTCACTCAAGCACTGACTTAAGATGATCATGTGCCGTGGATGCAGGCACCGGTGCTGCCCAAACGCAGCCCCTGCACTCGCCTCTTAGTCTGAAGCAACACTTCAGCATATGTCTGTCAACAGGGTCCTGTTTTTCTTTTATTATTCCTGTTTCTTAATTTAATATTAATGTAAATCTTGTTAAATTGTTCATATTTCTGTTATTTGGCTAGCTTTTTAAGGATTGCTACTACAAATAGCTTTTTATTTATGTTTGTATTATATTTAAAAGTTGTTTTTATATATATAAATTACTTTCGATGTCTATATTCTAAGAGTTTTGTAAATACCATATGATATTTATGGACTGGCTTTTCAAATAAAATCATCTTTTTAAAAAATTGTCTTTTTTTTTTATATATATCGATTAATATATTTTTAAAATATTAGCTTCTCTTCATTAAGGTGAATTTGAACTTAAGTGACTGTCATTAAAATCTATGGGTCTAGAAAACTTTCAGTCGCCCTCTGCAGCTATGAAAGATTCAACTCTTGAAGGGTTTCCATGTTTTCGTGAGTGATTTGTGTGAGAATAATCCATGTTCCATCTTGTTTTTCTGAAATCTCAAGATTGCAGCTTGAGCATGGCTTCCAGTTTCAGAGCTGCAATGGTTCATTCAGTTCTCAAGCCAAGTATACGTCACGATCTCAGGGCTGCAGTCTTTTTTTTTTTGATATCAGACCCAAATCCGCTCATTTAGACTGAAGATGAGCTGACTGGTTTCTCTTATCTTGCTTTTCTTGTGGTGGTGGTGGTTGTCATCCTTTCTTAGATTAACACAACATACGGGCCAATGAACTAAGATGTATTCTAAACGGCTGTTATTGGATTTTATTGATAAATTGATTTTCCCATCTGTTTATGGACACATCTGTCCTCACTTTATTTCATTCCAAAGGTGTTCTCTGTGTGGGACAGTCAAGTTGCTTCCAGTCAAACTTGCTCTGAGCTTGTGTTGTTCTCTGATGCAGTTTGGAACAGGAAAGAGTCATCCTCAAACTGTTCCTACAAAGTTGGGACCGTGTAATTGTTCAATGCTCTGGGTTTGTTGAGATTACCAAGCCACGCTTTTTGAAAGCAACCCCACATAATCCACCCCCAACCTTCATAACTGGCAATTGTAGCCTATTCATTTCCTGGGTGTCAATTATAGAGAAACTTTGGCCGGGTATATAGTAATTTGAAAGTGAAGTGACCAATGTGTTTCATAAAGATGCAAGAAAAAGGAGAGGATTGGAAAAGAAAAACATTTAAAGAGCTTGAATACTCCACATAGCAGAGCACCAACAACTCATATTAAAAGAATTGTCAAACTCTGCGACAAATTCCATTGGGGTAATTGTAATTCCATGTTTTTTAGGAGCATATTAAAGATTCTGGTTTAAATAGTTGACCTACAACAGCAATACCAGTGGTTTAAAATATAGATTTGTGCTCTATAATATATTTCTTATTTTTCCTCATTCTGGAAGAATGATGTGAGAAATCAAGGGGCTGAGATAAAGCATGTGTCAATGGAAAACTGTTTTTCCATAATGTTCAAATTGCAGAACTCTTAACCACACAATTTGGAGAAAATAGCCTTACGGTAAGTTATTGAAACTATTTAATTAATTTTACTGTTTTATAATTGATGCCTATTCATTTTTATTCATTTTATTCATACAGCTTAAGCCTCCCCTTTCAATGGTGTTTGTTAACACACACATTTAATATTTGTTAATTAGAAAAAATGAGAAGCATTACATCTATTATTTTTACTATTCAAGCTTATACTGAAACTTTTTTTGTATGTTTTGATTTTAACGAAAGCGTCGTCCACCGTTGCGGCTGTAGTAACGGTTTCTCCCGTCTGCTAGGGGGCAGCAGAGCGCGTGTTTATTGTTCGGGATGGGACAGGATATGTGTGTAGGCGTGCGTGTGTGCGCGTATTCTGACCGGGATCCGAGATTTTTGGGTGGTGGCTGTTTGTTTAACTGGAGCAGCAGCAAATGCGCTGGTTTGCGGTCGGCCAGATAACTTTTCTCCGTCGTGTTTGAGCGAAATTTCACATTCACCGGCGACGCTCCTCAAGCCCGCGCTTCTTTCGAGCCGCGAGGGCGGGTTTGGTTGTTATTGATTCATTCTCCGATCGAGCTAACGAGAGATAGCGAGCTAAAGCAACACAAATGCAGGCCATCAAGTGTGTAGTCGTCGGGGACGGGTAAGTTTTGTTCTTTTAAGTGCTTTATTTGGTGTTTACCGAAGTTACACGACTCTCCGGTGTTTTAGTTCGCTCTGGGGTGTTTTAAGTTGAGGTAACTTGTAGGCCGCTGATTTGGTAACTTTTTAACGGTCTTTGTTGCTTACTGCACTCAAATGTTGTAAAGCGTTTATGTCACTAACAAACTCGGCGTTTTTATCTAGTAGTATGTGTGACTAGACTGCTTTTTAAGTTGTGTTCGAGTGCAATATTATCGTGTTTGTCCTGAAATGAAAGTGTTTTTTAAGTTGCTGTACTAATGCTAGCCCTTCCCTGAGTTTCGCGTTAGCGTGACGTCACGTTACAGTAAAGTGAGTGCTGGGGAGCCAAATGGAGAACTTGACTTTAATACACTGTTCAATTCGTGGTTTTCTAAAGTTAAACCGAGCTATTATTACAACGCAGTGCTGTTACATTCGGAAAGTACAAGCTGGAGTTTATCACGGGATCATCTGCGTCTTAAAGCACGATTTAGATTTTACTTCCGCAGGGAAATTAAAGTTACCAGCAGCATATAGCGAAATACAAAGGGCTTGAAAAGGTAAAAGTTGAAAAAGATAGCATACAATGAAACTCAGATCCGTAAAAAAGTAGGACAATTAGACAAAAGTGTATAATACATATAAGTACTGTAGAGCCGGCTAGTTATTGTACACTGAGAAATTTTGAGAGAAAGTTATTGCACAATTTAAAGATGTTCCCGGTACTTCTCCTCTGTCTAGTAATTCTATTGCTGCAGCTAAATAAAAAAAGTTTTTGCACAAATGTAATGTTTATTTGTAAAGGTGCCATCAAAAGTATTTCATTAGCAAAGTAGATTGGTTGCCAAGGTAGACTGTGTGGTTGCCATGAAGGAGTCGGTGCCATCATACAAGGTTTCCCATGCCAGTGTGAGTGATATAAACCAACCTCCATGTCTCTCTGAGACTATCCCGAAAAGGTTGCAATGGAAAGTTCAGCAACATAAAGCAATGTTCCCTTTTTTCACGAAGTTAAGCCCCATGTCTTTCTTGTTTGCCAAAGCTAAAATGAGAGTTCAGAAAATTTTGTTTGCTGGGGTAAACGGTTTGGTTTTTGGGAGCTATGAGTGATGTCATAAAAATGTTTAATTTGTTACTATGATTAGATGTTTTATCTTAAAGTCATTTTCACATTTATTTTTCAATGGCCATTATAAGAAAATGGTAAACATGTAGGGCTGGGCGATATGAAGCAAAAAATATATCTCGATATATTTTGCTATATCTCGATATACGATATATATCTCGATATCTTTACAGGATTTATAACCCCCCCAAAAAAACCTACTACAAAAACAGATATTACAAATTTCAAAGTCGTTTTTTATTGAAGCTCAGAGGTAGGCGGTTCCAAAAAAAGTGCTTCTGCGAATTTTCATTCAGGAATCCTTGCATACATTTTATTATGCAATAAAGAACCAATAAAGAAATACATATTGCCTTTTCATTCAAAAATAAAACAACTAAAAAACAGGCAGTGCGAAGGGACAAAGTGCTTCTGTAACATTTATGATGTAAAAAAATCCCTGATAACATAAATAATAATTTAACTGTAAAATGATACACATTGCCTTTTCATTCAAAAATAAAACAACTCAAGCTCATCTTTGCAGGACCTCTGTTGTAAGTAACCTTTTCCAATTCAGCAGCAAGCCGCGCTCTCTCTGTAGTGTACAGTCGCGGGAGTTCCTGTCTCAAAAAGTAATGCCGACTGGGTAAACTGTATCTGACTGGGATCAAGTGTTTTTAGCATACGTTTAAAGCCACGTTGTTCAACGACGGATATGGGTGCCATGTCCACCGCTATGTGAAATGCCACGGACTCTGTGATCCTACACCACCTTGCGCTCTGTCTTTCATATTCTACACTCCGCGTTATAGAATTGTGGAGATTGTTGAGCTTTGGTTGGCAGCAACTTTCACGGCATTCACGGCAGTAGACATCTGTCTGTTGTTCGTCTGACGACTTAAAACTAAAGTATTTCCATATAATGGAGCCAGCTGTTCTTTTTTTGCAACAAGTTCTGTAGCCTCCGGGCTGGTTGCGGGCGCCGCCATGTTGATTGAGACGACAGGCAAGGGGAGGGGAGGGGGAACAAAAGCAAGGAGGCGCGGACAAGCGCAGCACAGAGAAGCCAAACAAGCAAAGTGGTGAAAATTAAATATAGACATTATATCGATATGTACGATATGCCAGAATTAGGGCTGGGCGATATATCGATATTAAAAATATATCGATATATTTTTAAACGAGATATGAAATTTGACCATATCGCATATATTGATATAGGCTGCGTAGTTCAAACTGCGCTGTGAGCCTTGCTCCAGCAAACTGCTTTAACCCGGAGCTCTCAGCACTACTTTGCGCGCCCCTGGCCACGCCCCTCCTCTTTCAGGCACAGAGAGGGGAGGGGCTGGACTCTGGAGCAGACAATCCGCCGGCACTCTTCAACAAACATGGAGGAAGCAACAACATCTGCTGAGCATGCGGAGAAATTAGTTGGTAAACAAAAAAGTAGCGGCTCAGTAATATGGAGATGGTTCGGATTCAAAGTTTCTGATGAGAAACAAAACCATGTCATATGTAGGGAGTGCCATAAAGAAGTTACAGCCAGGGGTGGAAGCACTACAAATCTTTTTCACCATCTAAAACAGTGGCACAAACTGCAGTATGAAGAGTGTGTGAAACTGCGCGCTGCCGAGGCCCCAGCTGCAAGCCAACCGCAACCCGCAAAAGCTCCAGCCCCGACACAAAGCTCCCTTCAAGCTTCATTTTCCCGCGGTGCACCGTTGTTGTGCCAGATTCCGACTCCCCGGCAGATTCCGACTCCCATCTTGCGTGAACGCGCATTCAATCACGTGATTACACAGACGAAGCCAATGAGCGTTCACATAAAATGTTTACTCGTGAAAAAGTTTTAATTTTTATTTTGCTTATATGCCGCGTAGATGTCAAATTTACTTGTAACACATTGTTCAACTATAAATATACGTTTAAAAAGTTTAAAATTAAAGTTATTTTAAATATCGAGATATCGCCCACCCCTATAAACATGTAACCCCTTCTAGAGCTTGGGGTTCAAATTCTTTTGCACAGGGATTAGTACATTCGTGCACAGACTTATAACCTCCACAAGTGTGGTTAATTTGAAGTATTTTTAGGGTACTTGGGTCAGTTTGACGACATGCTAATCAATGGGAAAAAAGTGTGAATAAAGAATAAATGATTGCATGATGTACAAAAGAGAGATTTTAAAAAGTTCTTTCTGGTTTCTATTTTTTCCAGGGCTGTGGGAAAAACATGCCTTCTCATCAGCTACACCACCAATGCATTTCCTGGGGAGTACATTCCAACTGTGTAAGCAGATCTCTCTGTTTTTTTATAATAATTTCTCACCCTACATCTCGTCCAACCTTCATTTCGAGGATCTTAAAAGTACACCGTACAAGTTAACATAGTGTTTTTGGATGCTAACATATGTATTTTTGTGAGACCCGCTACATTCTTTCCATGGGTTAAAAATATTCTTCAAAAACATTCTTGTGAAATGTTGTTGGAGATTAGATCAGCTGTAGGTTTCCAGTCACATACAGGTATACAATGAAAACAAGGACGAGTCCATAGGGGTCCAGCTTTCTAACTTGAATAGAATTCAGGTGTTTAAACCATTGATGGTATGAGATGATTGATTGTTTCTATGTTTAGGATGGGTAATGACCGGATTTAGTTCAGTCCTGGTGTCAACTCCTGGGTGCTAAAACGTATTTGCAGTGGAATTTTTGAATTCTTTGCCATTTTCTCTGAAATTTGAATGATGTCAAAAAAACTTTTCCCGCTCATAGTTAGTGTTGGGGTGATGCCATTTATGGTCATTTTTTTTGACAATAAACACAACTACAAACTATGAGCGGTTGCTTTGGAGCATTTTGGGGGTTTGGTCTGAATTTTTCACAGTTTACTTAAAAAGCTTCCCTTAAATGCACATATTAGCCTAGAAACAGAAATGTCTCGTTTTAAAGGGAGCACTCTGAAGTTTTTGCAGATCGGAAGCTTTTACATTTGCTTCATTCATGATTGTAAAAAGGGCTCACTTTTAAATTCAGATTCTTTTGCAGCCTCAGATTTACACCGTGTATAACCCTTATGGCTGTATTGTGTTACAGGAAGTTTTTCTGTTTTGGTTTGTTCCTGGAAACACTGAAAAAAATGTTCACATTAAACCGGAAAGACTTAAAGCAACTTTAATGATTTCTGCTCATCCGTGAGTCACTGTGTAGTAAAAAAATTATTTAAAAAAGTTATGTCACTTTTACGTAATCATAAACCTTTAGAAACAAGGAATGTCAGTTCAAGCAGTCAATCACACGACAACTTTTACCCATGTTCAGCATTTACTTTCATTAACTGCTAGCCGTGAATAGGCTTTTCAGCCTTCACTTGGCATGTGGCCGGGTGATATAGCCCTTAATTAATAACATGATTATTGCGGGAATTTTGTTGACACTATAGGATGACCAATAAGGGTTAGAACTTTATTGCAGCGCACGCACATATTACAGCTTTGTCTTCAAATCTTAACTAAAATACTCAGAATGTTAATCCTGTATAGAAATATCAATTGAAACAAAATTTGAAACTATAAGCACTATTTCAGTAATAACAAGAAAACACATAACTGTAACAGAAATGATCCTCGCATTGAGGCACATCAACAGTGATGTGAAAATGAGGTAATGTTATTTATATTAACGATGGTACGTTGAAAACGCTAAAATAATCCAGGAAGTTTCTTCAGAGAATCTGAAAACGTTTACTGCTACCAACTCATTAAAAAGCAGTGTGTTGCTTTGGAACGGCTAGTGGCGGATTGATATACGTGAACAAACCGAACCCGAGGAACCTGTCCGTTTGTTCGAAATGAACACCTGCCAGCCAAACAGAATCCAGTATTCAAGCACACCACAAACATTTATTCAAAAGGAGAGACAAGCCTCTGTTTCACCTCCACTGCAACCAATCTTGAGTCTCTCGTGGAAATTCAAGGCACCGCAGAGCACGAGCCGAGAACGTCTACCGCTGTCTATTAAACCCGATCCGACAGGCCTGTTCTGGTTCAGGCAAAGCTGTATCGCGCGTCCTCATCCTCCATTCGGCACACTGCGTAAATATACTTGAGATGCATTACATCATTATGTTAACAAGTCACTGTGATATGATCTTTTTACACCTTATTATTAATTGTACCGGTGTTATTGTGAATGATGTGATATGGCAGAGAAAATCTTTCATCTAAACCTCATTAGAAGCGTATGGGTGAAGTTACCTAAGACGCAAATCTTTTCTCATTTTACACTACCTCAATATTAATGTTCAATTGTACCACTTCCCTCATTAGCATCTCCTCTGAGCTTCAATGGCTCACACACACACACACACACATACTGTCTATATCTTATTTCTGAGCTGTGCATGATTTTCCTTTAGGTTTGATAATTACTCCGCCAATGTGATGGTGGATGGGAAACCGGTGAACCTGGGACTCTGGGATACAGCCGGGCAGGAGGATTACGACAGGCTTCGGCCGCTCTCTTACCCTCAGACGGTACATTAAAGCTATACATAAACTAAAGTTTTAAGAACAAAACTTAGAAAAAAAAAAAAAACCACTAGAATTCATGGCATTTGTTAGTGTTGCTATATACAAGCCAGTTACACCATTAACTGTCTCCCAGTTTTTGCTACAGTTACATGGATCGTAATACTGTTTCATTGATTATTACACCAGTATGGGGAATATTTCCTAACCATATCCGCTATCAAAATATGTATATCACACTTTCATCGTTCTAACTGAAATGCTACTGGTCTGATGAGATTCAGCCTGATTATTTCTTGGGGGACATGAATAATGAACTTTTGGCAAAAAAGGGGTTTTCCTTTAAAACAGCAGCACCTAAACTTGTGATATTTCTTAAAATGCCATTGTTTAATTGAGCTTATTGGCAAAAAGACAAAGCTAATAATTGTAATGTTTTGAAAACTAAATGTAATAATTTTGAGTATTATATTGTATAACAAGTAAAGTTTAATTAACTTTTCTAAATGTCATAAATAAAACTACAGGGAACAAAAGATGCCTTTCTTCAGGCATAAAAACAATCTTTAAAATATTCAAGAAATTCTGTAGAGGAAGTATTTCTTTTGCTGCAGCGACATGCGCCTGGATTACTTTTCTTAAGTGTTGCTCTGATTCCCGAATGCAGGAAGTGAATCAAAACTAGTTTGATGACATTTTCTCAGAAACGAAAGAAATCTGAAATGACTAAACAAAGACTTGGTTCCTGGTTCTTCAGGGATTTCTCAGAGTTAATGGCAGCTCTGTTGTAATTGTCTCACTTTGGTGTGAGTGAAAGACTCCACAGTTAGTCATTGTCCTTCGGAGACAATAACCCCTCTGTGTTTCTGTCGGAGTCCATTTACAGTCCTTTAACTCTGTAAAATAGTACAGTAGTAAAACAGAAAATTATTTTTTTCTTATTCTAGGATGTGTTCCTGATCTGTTTCTCTCTCGTGAGTCCTGCCTCTTTTGAGAATGTCCGTGCAAAGGTAAGCAAACTGGTTGCAAAATGAAGAGAATTTAAAAAAAATGTTCCTTTTTAGCTCCAGAGATTGCACAAACGTGTCTCAAAATAGCTTTTGAATGGTGTAATAATGAAACCAACACACATTCTTTTGACTCTGGTATTATGTCTCTCTTATATATGTATATAAAAAACAGTTTTATAGTTTTGACTTGCATAAAGTTAAGACATCTGGTCTAGGTTGACCACCATGCCTCTAGGGGGGAGCGATTTCATTTTTTTTGTGCTCTTATTGAGATACTGATTTATTGCTTCAACAGTTTACTACTGATTTCCACTAGGGATGCCACGGTACACAAAGCTCACGGTTCGTATGTAACACGGTTTTTAGCCTCGGTTTTCAGGTTCGGTTCTGATTGCTCAGCAAATTGTCATTTTTTTTTTTATCATTTTTTTATGGATCACTTGAGCAGATAAATAATAGGAGATTTATAGAATTCACTTAATTTTGCTAAATCAATCAAGACACATCTACAAAGTCTTCACTTTAATTTAAAACAATAAAAATAAACAATCATAGCACCGTGGACATGGGCAGCGAGAGAGGGATTTAAGGCAGGCAAAAAATACAGGCACCTGAGGGTCCTGAAACCAGGAGCAGCTGTTTGAAGACAGGACAGAAGAGCGTCTTCATGCCTACTCCACAAGCCTGTGGGTGGAGCGCTATGATCTGGGGTTGCTGTAGATGCTCAGGTCTAGGTTAAGCAACAGGAAGTGCTCAGAGAATGTCAGCATGACGACAATGCCAGGATTCATCGGCTCAGATTTTGAAACCAAAAGAAGACTTCGTGCAGCGGTCAGATTCTATCGTAATCAGTGCACGACTTCTGTGAAAAATTAATGCAACATTAAATGAAGATAATTCTTACAGAAGCTTCTCGAAACAATGCCATGTTGAATGCCTACTTTTATTAATGACAAAATGATATTTGCATACAAGCTCATTGTGTCTTGTTTTCTTCCGCAGTGGTACCCTGAGGTCAGACATCATTGCCCCAACACTCCCATCATTCTCGTTGGAACGAAGCTTGATCTGAGAGATGACAAGGACACCATAGAAAAGCTGAAAGAGAAGAAACTCACTCCCATCACCTACCCTCAAGGGCTCGCCATGGCCAAAGAAATAGGTTTGCAACTTAATTTGAATATTCTGATTTCTATACGTCAAATTTTACTGTTGGTGTTACAAATCTGTGTTTGTTTCTAGGAAGTGTTGTCAATTTTAAACTGTAGGCAGTTTTTATGTGTAAACAAATCAAGCCTGACTTCTACGGTGGCCTGAAAAGGACATGGTGATGAATCAGAGTGGAGGGGAAATTTTTACAATTTTTTTTACCTTTTGCGTACTTTTGCTGTTTTTCAAACACAAACTAGTCCAGCCAATGACCTCCTGCAGCGTTACTGATGTTCCGGCTCATATTCATAACAGACTTCATATTTCTTTACTCTTAACCTGGTCTGATGCTCTCCATTTTACACCATCATTCCACCCACTGCTGAACGGTGATTATACCATAAAAGAAGACGAAACATTTCCCAAAAGAAGACGATATTTGAGGAGTTCCAACGTAACAAAAACATTCACATTTAAATGCATAAAACTAGTCCATTAACCTGTAAAATGTGATGGAAAAGCCCAAAAAAAGAACACAAAGCAAGGCAGCATTAGCATTAGCAGAACTGTTACGACGTGTTCTTGTGATTCATATCATAATCAACACAGTAGATGAGTAGTGTTTAGTCTTCAAGCTGCCGGCTTCCAATTAAATGATTGCACACTCACATGAAGGCCTCCGATTTCTTCTTCTGCAACGAGCCTTTGTGTGTACGTAGAGGATTACACTAGCAACGCAAAAGTCGTGGAAGCAGGAACTGATGAAATCAATTGCTTTGGGGAAAAAGCGTAAACAAAGAATGTAGAACTCAGAAGTAGTCGTGCAAGCAGTCCATTCTTCCTCCTGTTATACGGTGATTGGGTTGCTGGGTGGTCTGTTGGTTCGGCCGTAGCCAGATCCATCTCTGCGCTGTCTGAAGTAGAGATGTCAAGAATAATAATTAGATGACATCAAAATTGAGAAAGAATGAAGCACATCCAGCTTCACAGAGAGCATTACTGTATAATGATGCACCAACATTAGTGGTATGGCTTTAAAAGTCCAAATTTCTCTCACTAAAAATGTATTTAAAAAAACTAGATTTATTTTTTTTCTTTAAGGGTTTTATTAACAAACTCAGCGAGCTTGCATTCTACAGAAAAAAGATTTCTGATATCCACCACCGAGCCGAGTTAATCCATACAGTCAGTTTCTCTCCCAGCCCCGATTGGTTGCTTATGTTCACCAACTGAGCATTGCACAAAACACAGGAAATTGGCGGATAAAATCAACAAAACACTGTTCGAAGAAAAAAAAAACACTCTTGATCTTAGACTTCTGCAATGTCTGCATGAAAACTTTCTTCGTTAACTTTATCTCACGCTAACAGCATGAGAGCGCACTAGCATGAAGCGTTGTTGTGGATTGATTAGCTTGTGAACTGATTACTCGCTTCGGCCTTTATTTATGTCCCACAGAAAACATCATCCCAGTCTATTTCACTTGTGAGTGGTGGCCATTACACACAAACTACTCCTCCAATAATTCCCGAACTACAATACCCAGAAAATCCCCAAACCGCAGTTCACACCTAATCTTCCGCCAAACTCTGCAGTAGTTTGCACCTACCCAACCAAAGTTATGCCAACAGTGCAGGCCCAACAGGCACCCCAGTCGACCCAATCCTGTTTTCGACACGATGTCTACATTGGGCTTTAGTCATTAATTTTTAAGTTTGTTAACACATGTGTTTTTGTTCCCTTTCAGGTGCAGTCAAGTACCTGGAATGCTCCGCCTTAACACAGCGTGGCCTGAAAACCGTTTTCGATGAAGCCATTCGCGCTGTCTTGTGTCCTCCCCCGGTTAAGAAGAGGAGGAGAAGGTGTGTACTCCTCTGAACAGACTCCACACATGCATTCATGCACACCAGCTGCAATCTGAGCTCACCTGAGAGGAGACCGTGGAGCCGGGGATGATGGGAAACACCTGCACATACAGCTATCTCTCTCTATCTTCGTATTGTAATTAGATCGATGCCACTAACTAGCTATTACGATGCCAGAGTATTCGCTTCAAGAGATGAAGAGCGGCATCCATAGTTATTCCCCCATGTACACTAAGAAATTCCTGCTGCCTTTTAATGTTCTCTTTTCGTTTGCCCCTCATTTTGATGTAAGAAAATTCTCCTTTTCTCTTTCTGTTTGAGCCCACGATTTGTTTACAACCTTTTGTTTTTATTTAAAGGAAATTAATTATTGCCAAAAGATGAACCTGCATTTCTTTTCTGCGCGTCTAACACTACGCTTTTCAGATTTCTGGAGCCAAGTTAATATTTGTCCGTTTCTGAAGTTGACGTGTTTTTTGTCGTTTTCATCTGACTTTTGTTTAATTCCTCAGATTTCAGGTTGTTCACTGTACCATTGACTCGGGGTTCAACAAATGTTCATATTAGCTTTAATAAAGAGACTAAATCGTTTATTATGAAGGATTTGCACACCCCCCTTCAACTGGTACGGACCACTAAGCAACCTGGGAACAGACGAATGTAACAACAGTCTGATCATTTGTGCTTAGAAACAATGAGCAAAACGAATCATAAAAGACAAAAACAGCGCTTCAGAATGTGAAAAATATTTCTTTTGATTTCAGATTTTCTTTTTTGCGCAGAATATTGGAACGAGAAGCATTGCACCAATTTTTTTTCACACTAATCTTCTGGGTTTTTTCCTTGAGGGTGTAATTGGGTTTTTAGGGGGTGATGGATTGCAGTAATACTGAAGGAACTATTTTACAAGAGCTGAAGAAAACGGTCTGTTCCCACACTAGAGGGATTATTTTGTGAAACTGTATATGGTTAAAATGAGTAACAGCTTTTTTTTCACTACTGTATCCGAATATAGGGCGGATGCCTCGTTTGAACTCTGTATTTCAGTCTGTCAGTGTTTGATCCACTTAACGGTTCTTCCAGTGCCTAGAATCAAGACCAGAATGTTGTTGTTCTCTGCAGTAGACGCCATGTTCATCTCCTCCATGAGCAGTGCTTTATTTAGTCTGCACTTGATTTGTGGGTATAGATATTGTTCAACTACTAATGGGTCTTTGGAAGAAATGGCTGCGATTGCCCTTTTGTCAACTCTAACAAATGCTTTATTCATGCTTTTACCGTCTCCACTAAAGCCACGATGTATTAACCTTTGTCTGAAATAGAAACTCTGTTTAAAACGCTTGTCTCTTTTTCTTTCCTTTTTTTAAAGTGATTGCTTAAATACAAATCCCAGTCTACAATGGTCTGTTCCGCTACTGGAGAATTTAATTCAATGTTAATACACTACAACAGGAATCTGTACACAGTGTTCCAGTGAAGCTGCGGCAGCACCGTACTCCTGTAATACGTTTCTTTATTTTGTGCCGAAAATTATATTTCGAGCTGGTAAGTCAGTGGAATCATGTTTTGATGTAATTGCTACAGGGCTGTTTGTAAAAGCATTTTTTTTTTAAATGTACATTGATTTTTCTGAGCATTGACATTGATTTCTTTTAAATTGGTTGTGGGAAGAACAATCTGGTTGCTAGGGGCTAAATGGTTCCTCGCACTATGTGAGATATTTACTAATTCCGAAGTATTTTCTGAGGTTGAGATGGGTTAAATCGGTTGCTATGGAGGGTCAAGCTCAGGAAGAAATATCTCAAATTGGTTTCTACAGTAAACTGGTTGCTATGGAGGGAACAGTGACCTATATAATGTCCTTTGTCGCTGTTAGTTACATAAAATAAAAGATATACACATATAAATAAGTCTTGCACGCTTTCCATAAATAATAAAACCTTTTATTCGCTTCAAAAAAAAAGTTTGTCTGATAGAGTTAATTTATCTTTTTATCCATACAACCAATGATTTTTAAAGTAAAATCATGAAAAAACTTTTGCATACCACCATTGTAAACAATATTAAATGCTTTAGTGCTTGCCGGTCAAGTTTTGCTATCCCATGGTTTGCGTAATTAAAATTTTTGGCAGTAATAAATGCACACTCCCTCGCTCTTTCTTCCCCCACACCCACAGGTTGCCAGATTGTGATGCGTCGATGTATTAGGGGAAAAAGTGACAAGGAAAAAGTTTTGTGCAGTTATTTATTAAAGCACCAGTTGGTGAATTGATTATTTTTTTATGTGTTTATTGTTTATGGGGTTAAACATTTTTAAAAGCAACATTTTTTGCAATCGTATCAATTTAAACCATTTCAAACTATCTACAAAAGTAAGTTCTTTTTATTACAGAAACATCTTCCTTTTCTCACGAACTCTCACACGAGGCGATCGCTAGAGACCTGTGGGAGCGGGTGAATTTTGCTTGGGTCAAAGTTTTAAAATAGAAACGGTTGTCCTTTGGGATCTGAACATAAACTCCATCATTGATAAGAATTCTTTCTTTTAATCTCAGCATATCTTCCACATTTTTATTTCATGGCTGTGGAAAAACAAGTTTCTCTGTGACTGGAAACCTGCGATCTTCTCGTGGTGAGCAGAGCATCTGTTTATTACTGCTCAGAGACCTGCAAAAATCTGAGCCTGGAGAAGGTCAGGAGTTTGATGTTAAACATTAGCTCTGGTTTACCATGTGACCACACAGGAAGATAGAAGATATCACCTGGCTATACCGTCGCCCCCTCTCTGCCTTCCATGTTTACTACAGCTCCTCACTCCGCTCATCATCCAGCGTTCTCCAGTCAACACCATTCTTCAGCCTTGTTTCCAAAGAACTCAACTTTATTTATAAAGCACTTTAAACATAAAAAGGTTTCCCAAAGTGTTGAATAAAGCATATTAGTAAAAGCACATGGGAAATATCCGATATAAGGAAATTAAAATACAAAATTCCAACTCGATTAAAAGCCAAAGTGAAGAAGTATGTTTTTAGAGCAGATTTAAAATTGGAAAGTGAATCTTTGGTCTGAAGACCGAGAAGCTCGGTCACCTCTCAGTTTCCTCTTGGTCTTGGAGACGACTAACTGTATCTGATTTGCTGACCTGAGGGAGCGAGGAGGGGTGTACACCCGGATCAGGTCAGACAGGTACTTTCTAGCTCAACCGACACGAAGAGTTCATTATTTCCTATTGTACAAACTTCAGAAATCTATTGCCGATTTATGTAATAGCAGCGAAGAGTTACATTTGTCTGACTCCTAACAACTACTCTGTCACCATATCATTTGGTACCAATTCTTTTTACATTTATATTGTAATTTAAGGGCTAATTACAAATATTAAATGTTACTTCTAATAATGGACATTAGCTACAGTTGACAATGAATCTAATTATTGATAGATTGACTATACGATTGATCGTAAACTAATCTGGATTAGCAACCTGAATTACAAACAAATTGGTTCAGTTTGTCAAGATCTGCTTCAATATTTACGCGCCGCAGGATGGGTACAGTTTGAGCTTTTGCCATTGGACAGATGGGAAAACCAAACACAAATCCCACAGTGTTTCTGAAAAAAAGAAGAAGTGTTCTGTGAGGATCCAGGTGAACTCTTTCGGATTGTATCTGCTTCAGTCTGAAATCTTGAGCGTCCATCTGCAAGCATTCAGCATTAGCCTCTGTAACAGCAAATTATATTTATAATATAATCATGTTTATATATGGTTTATAAGTCGCTTTATCAATGTGTGTATACACACACACAGTAGTGAGTACACATGATTACATCCCACTAGATTTGTCAGAAAGCCTTTCAGAATCCTTTCAAAGAGATACGAAACTACAAATTCAAACAAGATTTGTTAGTTTATATACAAAAAAATTAGTTTCTGAAAAAATTCATTTAAGCCTGTGTTGCAATTATAGGCTTAGTAGAAAAAGCCACACGTAATGGGGTGGTCACACTTCTCCTGAACCATGCAGAATTTCACCAGCACACAATCCTATTCGTCAATGGAATTTTTTTTTTCCATAATGTGACCGCAACCTCAGACTACAGCATTGCGATGAACAGGTGACCAACCACAGGTGAGTCTAACAATTCAAGAGTTGACCAGCTGACAGGGGACTTCACAAGCCCTTCAGATTCCAAGCTTCTGACAATAACCCCCTCATGGAAGAAAAATGTCACAAAATCTGGGAAAGGAAATCATTTATTTGGGTCCATGAAGGAAACTTCTAAAGCCCGTGCACAAAAAAAGCACCCCTAGAATTCACAAGGGCCCATACTGAAAAATATGAGGACTACTGCGTCTAATGTTTTTAAAAGTTTACAGAGTTGTAAAGGTGAGGATTTCAATGAAAAATGCCAGCATCCTCTTTTGCAATGACCTTTTGTGGCTTACCCTCCTTATGCGAGGGGTCAATGGTCATCGCTTGGGTAACTGTCAAGTCAGCAGAATTTTGACACAGGATATTTTCAGGAGGCTTGTGTTTTTGTTAGAACATTATATATATATATTTGTTAAAGTTTAAAGATATTTTAATTTTAAAATGTAAATAGTTTTGCATGTGGTGAGGTTGCTTTGAAAGGTAGAGTTGTGGGGAAGGGTGCACTTTCTACATCTTACTCCAAACTTTCTATAAACAAGATCACAGATCAGCAGCATGTGACAAAACATGAATTTATTCACTGTAAAAATGCTATAAAACATAAAAATATTAACATCTCATCGTCCAGAACGGTTGCATTGGTCAGCGCAGGGCGACAGAGAGTGTGACAGAGTTTTCTTTCAGTGTCTGAGTCTCAGTATCTTCTCTGTTTGGGGCTGAAGACGGTGCTGGGGTCGCTGTCCCTCTCTCGCTCCCGCTGGCTGTTGGGGGACAGCGGCGCTTGCCCTGCACTCCTCACTCTCTCACTCTTGAACAGGTCTCGACCCGATCTCAAAATCTGCTCCTCGATCTTCCGGTGACGCTTCATGTCTGACAGAACTTTATCCAAACGGGCTTCGCGCTTAACCGATGAGCGAGCGGACGAGCCTAGAGGAAAAGGTAGAGATCATTTTCGAGAAAACCACCCCCTGCTTTCCCCCATGATGTATAGCAGTGACAAATGCTGCACATCATCGACTGACCACTTGGGGCTAACTGCAGAAGTGAGCAGGTTCTTTTAATAGCAATGTTAAAATTTCCAACTTTACGAAGCCCACTGGTGACCTTCCTGGAAGGAGTTTGCATGTTTTCCCGGTGCTTGCGAGGGTTTCCCCCGTATTCCCAAAAATATGTGGCAGGTTAATTAAATAAAATCTAAATTCCCCTTAGGTATGAATGTTTGTGTTGCCCTGCGATGAACTGGGGACCTGTCCAGGGTGTACCCCCGCCTCTTGCCCAATGTGTGCTGGACCCCGAAAGGTAATAAGACGGTTGGAAAATGAATGAGCAGGTTGCATCTAACCTGGCGTCCTGCGACGGGCAAGGAACGAGTTCTTAGGAGTCGCCTGAGTCTGCTCCTCATCGAAGTCAAATTCAGTGGGAGTGAGTGCCCTGCGGAACAGAAAAACTCTAAATATTTATTCCTAAAACGTGTGATTAGCAGAATAGACAGTGGATCACAGCGGGCGTGAAGATTTCCTGATTGTCCATCTCTCTCACCTGCTTTCTCTCTCCTGCTCTCCCTGGTCCTCTGGCTCCCCCTCTCTCTCTGGGGAGGGTTCGGGAGGAGGAGTGGGCGATCGCCGAGGCAGAGGGATCCAGTGGAGCTTCAGCTCTTCTCCTCGGGCGAGCAGCTCGTATAATCGTTTAATTTCCTCCGGTGGAGGAGTCCAATTCTCTGTGTCCATCTGCTCTTCAACACTGAAAGGCATCTCCCAGTCCTCCTTCTCCTCCTCTTTCTCCCCCTCTCCATTCACTTCTGCATCTGTGGTTGCTCCCTCGCTCTTCTGGTGCTCCTCTGCCTCCATAGACCGCTTCTCTTCTTCGGTAGCTTTAAAAATGACAATTTCACTCCGAATTAAAAAGCAAAGCTTACGTTATTTACATCGTTGCTTCTGCAGCTTTTATCATCAAGCAATTCAAATTTGTACAATCCAAGTGACCACTTCTGCTTAAAATTATTAAACTGGATATCTTCTCTAAAGCGTTGGAAAATATTTCAGTTTAATTGTCCAATACCAGCAATATCTTACGTCTGACGTTAACATTATCCCAATAGTAAAAGAAACCTTGATAGTAGTGCAAAACTCATACTTGTCTCCTCGGGATCCCTTTTCTCTTCTGTGTCTTTATTCGTCTCTTTTACTGCCGGTTTCTCCTTTATTTCCTCCTCTTTTTCTCCTGTGGCAGTTTTCTGTTCGTCGTTCACCGCCAGGGACTCAACGCGCTCGCTCAGGGAGCTCTGAGCCTCCTCCTGCATCTTTATAAAGTAAAATTACCTACAAGATAACAAAAATGCAATGAGGGCAAATTCCACCGTCTTTTTAAACATTTCTGAAGCTGCCCATGCTTTAGAACAGAGCATCTTTCTCAATCATTAACTGCAATCCATTCATTAGCACTGGGATACAATAACGGAGACAAACTTACAGTAGCTTACCTAATCACAAACCGCAAGAAACACGAAAACGAATAATTGTTCCTGGATTTTATACAACATTCCTCCATATTTTCATCATGGCCATAATGTTTGTGTTTTGGTCTTTTTGAAGTCTACCGTTTTTTTCCGGAAGTGACGAATGTGTGGACCTTGCAGCCAACCCGCGCTCGACTGATTTTGACTGAAACACTGATTTCATGTGGTCAAATAATACACTCACGAACAGACAGAGAAGTTAAAAAAGTTTCCCGTTTTTCGTTGTATCAACTATTTTCATTTTGATATTATCGAAAATATTGTTCGGCGACTTTTATTTTGTCCATACAACCGGAAGCACATAGTCCCTGCGCCGCACAGGAACAACCAAATCTGCAATGAGTTTTGAGTGGCCCTGGCAGTATAACTTTCCTCCGTTTTTTACGTAAGTAAATAAATGTTGAAATCGACTTGTCTGGCTGCTGGACGATAATTAAAGTCTTTACATGAATAGTTTGTGGTCTTTTTCCGGCGTTAAATAATGCGTTTGAGCGGCTACAGAAGCTACGGAAGTAACATAACGTTAATCAAAACAACATTGACTTCAGATTTAGGTGTTCGCTTTTATCATGTTTGGGATTTTACTACGTCATTTCAAACATATTAAAATGAAGATATTAATTATTTTGGGGGAGAAAATGTTAACTATTAATTTTAATTTTTTACTCTTACTCTTTAAGTTGACATTTAGATTTTGTTATTCCTTTTATTGATTCGATTTTCTGTTGTAGGATAATAACACATGATTACAGTGTGACACATCTGCTAAATATAAATAAATTACTGAATGGCTCTCGCTAACTATTTTAGTCAATGCTTAAATAACTGCCATATTTTATTGTTCTCTGACCCAGATTGCAGCCAAATGTTGACACGAGACAGAAGCAGCTGGCCGCCTGGTGTTCACTGGTGTTGTCTTTCTGTCGACATCGAAAACTCTACACGCTGGATGTCCTGGAGGCACAGGAAAGCCCCATCTTCAACAACAAGAAAATTGAGAGTATCCTTTCAAAGGCATTGTTTGTCTTTTTTTACAGGGAACATTTTTGCAGAGCAAATCACTGCTCCTTTCATGCCATTTTATGATGATTTATGCAGTGTATAAAGATTAGGTACGATATGAAAATATTTTGCTTAACTGCGTTCTTCAGGAAAACTTTCAGTCGAAGCCATTCAAATAGTTTTTGAAGAGCTGAGGAAAAAAGGTGGGTTTCTGCATGCATTAGCAAAGAGAGAACTGGAAAGCATTGTATTAATGGATTGCTTTTTTTACAGGAAATTTGGAATGGTTGGATAAAAATAAATCACGGTGTCTTATAATGTGGAGGAGACCAGAGGCGTGGGGCAAACTCATCTATGAATGGGTGAGAAATAAATAGCTCAGAATGTAATCACCATCTCAGATGTTGTTACGAGTTAAAATGTGACCGTGTTAACTGGTTAGCCAGAGGTAAACATCAGCAGATTCATCAAATTATCTCTATTTTACTCCTATTTTAATCTGTGTCTTAATTTTCCTTTTTCAATCATTATTTTGCTTTCATATGACTTCTTTTCATGCTCGATTTTATTCAATGTACTTTCTTTTTATTCTTTGTTTCCAATGTGAGGCACTTTGAATTACCCCGTGTAGTGCTTTACGAATAAACTTGCCTTGCCTTTTAATACGCTTTAACGTGACCATTCCAAGAAACAATTAACTAAACAGGTAATTGTTTTATTTGGTGAGTAAAAGCTTTTCAGCGGCTTATTATGAATGGACAAATGCCCCAATCGCCTTTCGATCCGTCGTCTAAAATGTGACTATTCTCGTGGCATTAGTGGCATTGTAGCTTGTGCTGTCTAGACTTGCACTCCTTGTATCAAGAGGGTTAATCAGTCTGTGATTATTGTGGAGAAAATTACAAAATACAGTGTTTCCCCTAGGATCATGGCCTTGGGGGGGGGGTGTTATAGGTGGTGCGGCATAACACTCACACAAACACTTAATAGTGTTTATATGTTTCTTTTAATTGCAGTATACCAATATATTATAATGTCTGAACAATTTCTGTACAATAACTAAACAACTGTACACTGAACTAAACACTAAACATCAGATTTATTTTAATATGTTAATTATTCACAAAGTGTGCAGCTTTTGTCACTGCAGTGTATCTTTCTGGGCTTCTGAAAGAACATTTCCAGAGCATCTTGGTATGGATAGTCTGAAACTTCTGGCCCATTTATTGAGATCCGCATGCAGGCTGCAAGATGGTCCCCTTGCAGCCTATTGCGAATGTCTGTTTTGACCTGTAAATACATTAACTGTTAGGCTTTAAAAGTGATAACTGATAGTAACAACAGTAAAATCAACTTAACATAGTGATAGTTTAAAGCAGGAAATGCCATTGTAGCTAGCTATTAATTAAGCAATTTATTTATCAATTCGTTCATTCATGCTTGTGTGTATTTACTTACTAAGATCAGTCGTGTACAGCCAGGGGGAGTATTTCGCCTCTGACAGCCAAGCTGCGCGATACGGAGGACAATTGTAAACGCGCAAACGTTGAGACAGAAATTACAAGCCATCGTATAAATAACATAATGCTATTTAGTTTAATAAAAGAAAAAAGCAAAGACCTGTTATATATAAATTACTTCTGTCGTTTTTCGACTAAAATAAAATAAAATTAACTTGACCTTCAAGTGGGGCAGGGGGTGCCGTTGGGGGGGGGCAGGGCGCCCCCCCTAATATAATGGTAAGGGAAACACTGAAATAAACTTTTGCCTTTATTGTCCTGCTTGACTGGCAGCATGAACTCAATGGATAAAAAAATATTCCTCCATAGCAACTATTGTTTTTACCAGAGCAACCAATTTCCATAATTCTATCTCATCTTAGGAAAGTCATAGAGACATTTGATTTAGTTTATTTTACTCATATTGACACAAGGAACATTATATTACCCCCCCCCAGACTGTTAACCATAGCAACCAATCTATCTCAGCTTAAGGAGACATGTTGACATCCATAGTTTATAAATTAGTGGCCAATAAAGTAGTAAAATATTGACTTGATTTACGTTTAATTGATCAATTGCTCTCCTCCTCCGGTTACATGTGTAGGTTTCAAAAAATGGCCTGGTGAACTCTGTGTTTACACTCTACGAACTCTCCAACGGAGATGACACAGAAAATGAAGGTAATGAAACAGATTCTCTTTTATATACTTCTTATTTTCTGATCGTCTGTGCTTCAATTCCTTCTCTAATGAGGTTTATTAGGTACACCTGCCCAACGGCTCGGTAATGCCCATTTCTCATCAGCCAGATGGGCTGTTCTGAGTATTTCAGAAACTGCTGATCTACTGGATTTCTCCACACACAACCATCTCTAGGGTTTACGGGGAATGGTCGGAAAGAGAAAAGAATCATGTAGCACATAAATAAGACCTGGTTTATATGTCGGTGCAGTTCCAGGATTAAAACAGGTGATGGCGACAGAGAAGGGAAAGACGGGCTGCAACATGGGTCCTAAAACCAAACAGAGGTTGAAGAGAAAATATTTTAGCTTAATGTGTGAAATAATAAAGTTGAGTGTCTTTCAGAGTTCCATGGCCTGGAGGATTGGATGCTCCTGCGGTCGCTGCAGGCTCTGCAGGCTGAAGGTAAAGCAGAAGTCATCACTGTGGAGGATGGAAAAGGAGTCAAGTTCTTCTGATCCATGGTTTCTCCTCTCAAACTTTGGGATTTAAGTCTTGGGATGACTGTGCATCACACTCCTCTTCTGAATCCTTGCGTCCTGAGCTTTTCCCAGCGTGAATCCAGCCGTCTTCCTTGTTGGAAAGTGGATTTTCTTGATTGTTTTTACACCTGCGTTTGCGTCGATTAAATGTAAGCTTGTGATCCTTTCAAAGTGAAATCTAAAGACGACAGGATGTTTAGACATATATTTATTATACATAGAGTCTGTCATTATTTACTCTTTCTTCCTTTTTTAAAAGTTCAACCCAAAGGTTTGCTGTAGCCTTTGATTATTGGGTAAAGGAATGGGTTTTTTCTCCAGTTCTCCGTTGAGTTTTTTCGTTACGGAATCTCTTCAGCTTTAGCTCAGCAGAGATGATGGAATCTGATTGGACCAGAAACATGTGTGCTGTAAGGTTTGTATGTGTTTAAACTTGATGCTTCTTTGATCTCACTACGAACTAAACCCAAAGAATGGAAAAGTATTGATATTGTGATTGACCCATATACAAATTTTTGCCATTTCAATTGTGAACAAATAGACAGAAAGAGAGAGGGAAGGTCCCCCTTGAGGAACAGTGCTGTATGTGTCAAACACCCCAGGAGCTCAGTGAAGAATATTTTTCGAAGGACCTGAGAGAGAACCAGTTCAGACGATGGAAACTGCATGATGATGGTTGTGCCGCTCGACACCAAACAAAATGCAACATTAAATCAATTCATCAACCAAAACCCCGGTGCTCAGAAAACCCGAAGCAAAGATGCTTAACAGCAGAAGCTCAAATAACCTAGACGTTACACAGTCGAGGCCCTTGGTGTCGCAGTTGGGCCTTCAACACAAACGCAGTGCGGCTGCTCAGGGTGCGTTTGAATCTCGAGGATTTCACATACAAAACTTGAATTGGGAAATGAAATAAAAGTAAAACCGAATCAAGGCACCCTGGGTCCAATCAGATTCGTGGATTGATGTTATGCTAAAAGAGCTTACGCCAGATCAGAACAGTTCTGATCAAAACAACGCAGAAGAACTGTAGAGTTATCGTCTCCAGAGGAGCGTTTTCCAGTAAATAAACAATTTTCAAAAAAAGTTGATTTAAGTAAAAGATATTTTTAAGAAACTGGTTTTCATCGTGGTGATGCGAGCATGAAACAGAATTAATTTCAGTTGACGTTTAAAGCTTTGAAATGGAAACAAAGCATCTTCTCTTGTGTGTCATGGTTTTGAAGGATAAAAATCAGGACAGAATAGGTTCATTGAGACGGATTCTTTTGTACATAACTAGAAACCTATCGAACAAGAGAAACCATTCAATAATGACAGCTTGCATTTGTTGGATGTAACCTGGATCTAGATCATTTGTTTTCATTCCAGTCATTTATCCACAGTCCCTGACAAAAAAAGTCTTGTCGCTTGAGATGAAATTGATCAGAAATATATCACTAATCAAGATTATTTTGACTCGTTTTATCCCTTTTGTAAAAATGTTTCAGTGCAAAACAAAACTCTGAAAAAGTTTTCTAATATTCACAGCTTGGTGAAGATCATTGTCATTTTTTTTGAAAAAACATAAGTTTTGTCTCCTCGTCATCTGAGCTTCAGCTGTGACTAGTAATGGATCATTTAAATATCAGGCGTATAAAAAGAACCCCAGTGCCCTAGACCCTCATCTAGACCACAGAGATCGTCGAGGTGGAAGGCAACAGCAGCAGTCTAAAGTACAAACCATAAAAGAGGTTAAATTCTGGAACAGGATGGTGCTCCACATCAAACCTCCTCAAGGCAAACGTCAAGATGTTCCAGTATTGTCCAGCCCAGTGACCAAACGTAAACATCCCTGAGAAAACATGGAAGGCGAAACGAAAGAATACTGATGAACTCTGTGGGGCACACAAGACTGCTTTCTTTGGTTCTCATGATAACTTCATCAATAATTTGTTTTGATCCTTGCCAATCCGCATGGATGCAGTCCTTCAAGCTTATCACAAGATATTAAATTTGGATCGCGCAGCTGCACTTTGTTTTAAAATGTAAATAGGACTAGACTTTTGTCAGGGGACTGTTGACTGTTGAAGTGTTGTCACAAAAAAAGGTTAAATAAGATTTCAGGGCTTTGAGGAGTCGTCCTAAAACACAGTTTTAATGTAAAAGCAGATTTTTTCTCATGTTGAAACTTGCAGCAGTCTTGTCCTGAACTCGAGTGTGATTCTGCTGTTTTCCTCGCTGTATCTGAGCAACTTTTCTACCAATGTGAAACGACAAATAAACGAGGGAGACGCTTTCAGATCTCTCCTGTATACCGGTGTTTGCTTTGACTTGTCTTTGATTTATGACGAAAGCTTTACGTTAGATATATTTTTACTGCTGTTTGACCTCCATAACTTAATAAAAATAATACATAACACGGTTGTTAGAATTTTTACATCTACAGATTTTGTGAACTCTGTCCACACTGCGACACAGTTTCAATCCCACATCCTGCCAGGACGCCTTTGAAAGCACATTAAAATGTTTTGAAATGAACACTGTGGCCTTTCAGTTAGATGGTTGCCGGTTCAATGCTCGCTGGTGTCCTTTCTGAAAGGAGTTTGTATGTTCTCCCGGTGCTTGCATGGTTTTTCCTCCGGGTACTTCCCCCACAATCCCCAAAACATGTGACAGGTTAATTAATATAATCAAGTAACTAATAATAATAAGTTCACTTTAGGTGTGAATGTTGCCCTGCGATGGACTGTGCCTCCCGCCCGATGTGTGCTTGAGAAGGCACCAGCAGACCCCCGTGACCCCGAAAGGTATTAAGCGGATTGGAAAATGAATGAATTGACAATTTTGATCTTTGTTAAAAAATTTGTGCTGTCAATCGATTAAAATTGTTTTTTAAATATTCACAATTAAACGACAAAAATAAAACTTTGTAGATGTGTAAATGTAAAAAATAATGTAAACTCAAGACAAATTTAAAATCTGATTGTTTTAACTTTCTGATGTAAACAACGTACCTGCAATAAACCATCAACATCCTTCGAATGAACTTGAAAGCCATATTCATTAAACAAGTAATATAAACACAAAAGGAAACATTCAAGACTCTTGTAGGGAAAACCTGAATAACATAAGACTTCACCAAAGGAAGAGGAATAAACCAAATGAACGAATGCCCAGGGTTTGTTCACAAACTCACTATAGTCCCACAAAACATCTGGGCAGTAATGAAACTGAATAGGAAGCCAGAAGAGACGAGACAAATGGTGGGGGAAGGGGATTGAGCGATCATGTGATGGAATTCCGATCACTTGTCCAAGGTGGAAGTAAATACACAGGGAAAAAATATAAAACGGCAAAAAGGAAGAAAAAGTCCTTCCTTGGTCTTCTCCATACTTTTTTGCACATTGAACACACGGAAATACAAAAGAACTGCAAATTTATTTTTATGTGTTAAATATTTCTAATTTATTGCATATGCACTACATTCGTACAGCACAAAAAAAAACATAATAATAAAACAAAAATGTTTGTATTTAAAAAAAAAATACAGAATTCACTACTCTGAATTTTTTTGGACAGTTTCAGGTTTGTTATGGAATTATTGTTTAATAAAATTAAAAAAAAGAAGCTCGGGTTGTACTAAAAACTGTTTTAAAGTTAAATTATTAGAGCAGTGAAGCGGTAAAAAACACTCAAGCCACCTCAGTATGCAAGCGGATTTGGTGAGGATTGTAAGTGTGGAAGGCGAGCTCTTCTGGGGGACCGCACTAACCCCACCACCCGTCCCCAACAGAGGATATCAGAGATGAAGGAGCGGAGGCGGGGTATTCTTTTATTTAAATGAAGCAACACTACATTCCAAAAGAATTAGAAACAAATACAAAAATCATTATGAAATACCATTCCAAATAGCCAACGTAAAAAGTATTAGATTTTAGGGGCTTTATAAATACAATATAAAATATAACTGCAAGCAGTGATACGGGGCCAAGCGGCCATCAGAATGAAGAAGGGGAAAAAGATGAACAAAGGCTGAAAAGAAACAAAAAGGTATTTTAAGTTTCGTCGAGAGAGCTGATGTACATGTGAGCAAAGAAAAATTGGGCAAAAAAAACTATATGGCTGACATCTAATTAACTAACATAGTAAACGTTCAAAGAAACTGACTCAGCATGATGCTTCAAAAATATGAAATTAAATTTTAGGATTTAAAAAAAAAAATCATTTTTCATATATCCTGGCCACTAGGGGGCACCGAATTCAAACTCCACAAGGAACCTTAACACGTGGCTCTTACAACATTCACCAAATTTAGTCTTATTTAACTGAACGGGTTGAGAGAGACATCCAATTGACCTTTTTACTAGTTTCACAATGTTTATTTATTAATTTCTCTAAAACCATTAGACCAAAAAAATTTCTAGTGATAACTTTTTGTCAATCGGGTCTGTAGATTATATTTCATGAGTTTCATGGGAATTGGATGAACAGTTTAGTAGGAGTTAGAAAAAGTTGCAGTTTTAAATATTCAAAATGGCGGCTAATTGGATAATTGGAACAAGACGTCATGGTGTTCGTTAAAATTGATATTGACCATGGAATCAGTTGCAAAAAGAATTTTGTCCTTAGACCACACATTTCATGAGTTATTTGCATTAATGTTTGTGAAATTTTGGACAAGTGGTGGCGCTATAGAGTATGACCTAGAAACTCCAGATTGGGTCATAGTACTTATAATAGCCCACTGTATCAGCGTGTCAAAATTTATAATTTTCCTGCAAGGTGTTCATAAGGCATTTGGACAAAACGTTAATTTTTTACAAAAAACAAAATGGCTGACTTCAAAAAATGGCTGACCTAGTATAAATGCACATGTACCGACTCAGTATGATGCCGTGAACACTTTAAGACCAACTTCATGAATTTTGGACAAAGTGATATGAAGTTATTAGCCAAAAAAGACATTTTTTGTATCTCCTGACCACTAGGGGGCACTGAGTTCAAACTCAGCAGGCAACCTCAGGACATGACTCTTATAACACACAGCAAATTTGGTCTCAATCCACCAAATGGTTTAAGAGATATAGCCACATGGCCACTTTTGCTAGTTTTATATTTTATTTATTCATTAATTTCTCTAAAACCATAAGACCAAATGAATTTCTTTTGATAACTTTTGCTCAATAGCGTCTATAGATGATACTGCATGAGTTTCATGGGAATTGGATGAACGGTGTAGGAGGAGTTCGAAAAAGTTGCAATTTTAATTATTCAAAATGGCGGCTAATTGGATAATTGCAACATGAGATCATTGAGATCATTGGAATCATCATGAGCCATGGAATCAGTGGCAAAAAGAATTTTGTTTTTACACCATGGAATTCTTGAGTTATTGGCATTTACATATGTGAAACTTTGGACTAGTGGTGGCGCTATAGAGTTTGAGTTAGAGGGTCCAGATTTGGTCAGATTTCTTATGATGACCATTTGAATCCTTGGGCCAAATTTCATAACTTTCCCGCAATCGGTTCATGGGGCTGCCATTGACTTCAATGGCGGAATAATAATAATAATAAATATAACTGCAAGCAGTAATGCGGGGCCAAGCATCCAGTAGGCAAAACGTGAGCAGAAGCACCATCAAAATGTAAACCAAAGACATATGAAATCACCTCAATGCTTGGTAGTATAAAAAACAAGTTAAATTGAGCACTATCTAAAATTTTATGAATTTTGACCATTAGATGGCGCTCTTAGTAACTTTTGTTCTGGTGTCAGTCTTTGGTACTGATGACTCACAACAAATTTGGTGTCAATATGGCAAACAATTGCAGAGATAGAGCTTCGGAAACCACATGACCCGACGGCATCACAATCGTCATGGCTCTTATCGAAAACGGCAAAAGCAATCAACACGTTACGAATACTTTTTTTGCCAGCAAGGTCTAAGGATGTTCCAATTCAAATTTGGTGAGAATCAGTCAAACGACCTGGGTGAAGTTAGAAAAAGTAAGGTTTTCAGCCAATTCAACATGACAGACAGGAAGTTCAATCAATTATGGTAAATTTTATATCTATGTTTTCAGCTCGACCTAAGGAACAAAACTGGATGAGATTTTTGACAATAGGCTAAACTAGCAAAAGTTATTAGCATTTTTCTAAAATCGTTTATATCTTTTGACCAAAAGGTGGCGCTGGCGTAAAATTTGTTGAGTCTCTTCAGGGCATGGTGTCAAACATGCACAACAACTTTCAGAATTTCAAAGTAAAGTATGTTTGAAATACAGCATTTTTTGGCATAAATCAAAATGGCCGACGCCCAAAATGGCCGACACAGTAAAAATGGACATGGTCCGACTCGGCTTGTTGCTCCGAACGCGCTGATACCAATTTTATGAATTTTGGACAAACGGTTTGGGAAATACAGGCCGAATTGCCAATTTTTTATATCTCCGGACCACTAGGGGGCAGAGCGACGAAACACTGCATGCAGCCTCAGATCATAGGTGTTACAACATAGACAAAGGTTGGTGTACATAGGCTAAAGCGTTGCGAAGTTATTGCCTTACAATCATTTTTGCGAGTTTTGCATAAGGATCATTTGCGAATAATTCAATAATGGTTTGACGCTTCAAAAATCCAAGCAATAACTTTTGTTCGGCATAGTCAGTAGATGATGTGGAGCGAATTTTGTGAAGTTTGGACAAACGGCTACGGAGGAGTTAGCAAAAGTAGGTTTTTCATAAAATTCAAAATGGCGGAAAAATTTGCATGGCGGAAAATGACGTCATAGGGTCAGGTCGATTCGTCTTGAGCCAAAGGAATCAGTGGGAAGTGGAATTTCGTTTATTCGACTTACGGTTCAAAAGTTATTAGCATAAACGTAGGTGTAACTTTGGCCTATTGGTGGCGCTAGACGGTTTGGTTTGAAGACTTCAAATTTGGTCAGCTTAAAGGTCAGAGGCTTGGCAGTAAGTGGGCCAAATTTCATAACTTTCCCGCAAACGGTTCATACGGCTCCCATTGACTTTGCGGCGGAAGAGGAAGAAGAAGAAGAGGGAAGAATAATAATAATAATAATAATAATTGCAAGCAGTAATGCGGGGCCAAGCATCCAGTAGGCAAAACGTGAGCAGAAAGGCCATCAAAATCTAAACCAAAGACATGAAATCGACTCAAAAAATCAAAATCGAGCGCTATTCAAAATTTTATGAATTTTAACCATTAGGTGGCGCTCTTAGTAACTTTTGTTTTGGGGTCAGCCTTTGGTACTGATGACTCACAAAAAATTTCGTGTCAATATGGCAAACGGTTGCAGAGATACAGCTTCGGAAACCACTTGACCAGATGCCATTACAATCGTCATGGCTTTTATTAAAAACGGTAAAAGCAATCAAAATGCTACGAATAACTTTGTGCCAGCAAGGTCTAAGGATGTTCAGATTCAAATTTGGTGAGAATCGAACAAATGGTCTGGGTGGAGTTAGAAAAAGTAAGGTTTTCAGTCAATTCAACATGGCAGACAGGAAATTCAATCAATTATGGTACATTTTATATCTATGTTTTCAGCTCCACCTAAGGAACAAAACTGGATGAGATTTTTGACAATAGGCTCAACTAGCAAACGTTATTAGCATTTTTCTAAAATCGTTTATATCTTTTGGCCACAAGGTGGCGCTGGCGTAAAATTTGTTGAGTCCCTTTAGGGCATGGTGTCAAACATGCACAACAACTTTCAGAATTTTAAAGTAAAGCATGTTTGAAATATAGCATTTTTTAGGATAATTCAAAAAGGCCGACGCCTAAAATTGCCGACACTGTAAAAATGGACATGGTTCGACTCGGCTTGATGCTCCAAACGCGCTGATACCAATTTTATGAATTTTGGACAAACGGTTTGGGAAATACAGGCCGAATTGTCAATTTTTTATATCTCCGGACCACTAGGGGGCAGAGCGACGAAACACTGCATGCAGCCTCAGATTACAAGTGTTACAACATAGACGAAGTTTGGTGTACATAAGCTAAAGCGTTCTGAAGTTATAGCCTTACAATAATTTTTGCGAGTTTTGCGTAAGGATCATTCGCGAATAATTCGATAACGATTTGACGATTCAAAAATCCAAGAAATAACTTTTGTTTGGCATAGTCAGTAGATGATGTGGAGAGAATTTCGTGAAGTTTGGACAAACGGCCACGGAGGAGTTAGCAAAAGTAGGTTTTTCATAAAATCCAAAATGGCGGAAAAATTTGCATGGCGGAAAATGACGTCATAGGGTCAGGTCGATTCGTCTTGAGCAAAGGAATCAGTGGGAAGTGGAATTTTGTTTATTCGACTTACGGTTCAAAAGTTATTAGCATAAACGTAGGTGTAACTTTGGCCTATTGGTGGCGCTAGACGGTTTGGTTTGGTGACTTCAAATTTGGTCAGATTGTAGGTCAGAGGCTTAACAGTCAGTGGGCCAAATTTCATAACTTTCCCGCAAACGGTTCATA